>BSBK01002581.1:0-297500 GCA_027943335.1 Chamaecyparis obtusa | reverse complement strand
GCAAAGAATCTTATTGACAAATTGAAAGGTAAGATAGAAGATCTGAAATATGAGAAGGAATCTAAAATTCTTGTTGAAGATTGTGATGATTTAGAAAAAGAAAATGTGATCCTTAAACATGAATTGAAGATAGAAAATCTAAAGCTTAGCTTGAAAGATGGAAATGACAATCTGAGATCTCAGAATGAAAGTTAAAGAATGAGAATGAAGATATGAAATCTACACTTGGCAAGGTAACATTTGAATTTGATAAAGTCAAATTGCAGTATGATGAACTTGAGAAATACAACAAGGTTGTGAAAGGTGAATTGACTCAATCCAAACAACAACTTGAGAGGCTATATCCAAATATTGAAAAGATTAATGATCAAGTATCCTATGGAAAACCTTTCTATGACAAAACTAGTCATGGATTTAACATATTGAAGATAGTTAGTGAAAGCAAGAAACCAGATCTGAATGTATGTGAAAGCAGTGAAGAAAATAAGTTAGATGAGAACAAATCTGAAGATGCATCTAAGCAAGAAGAATCACTGAAGTAAGAAGATGCACCAAAGCAAGAAGAACCACTGAAGAAAGATGAACCATAGAAAGGTATACAAAGAGAATTCAAAGGTAGATGTTTTTCTTGTAATACTATTGGTCATATGAAGAGATATTGTACAGGTAAACAATTCAAACCTCTTAATGGATATTGTTATAATTGTCATAGTTTTGGACATAGAGCTATTGAATGTAGAAGATATAAATTTATTGAGAATAATTACAATAGTATAATGCCTAGAAATACTAACAATGCAGATCAGAGATCAACTGAAGACATGAAAAGAGAAATGGAACAGTATGTTATAGATGCAACAAAATTGGAGATATTGCTAGAAATTGCAGGACACAAATCAATCAGCAAACACCTAGATATGGAACCAATGGAATCATTTGTCAGATATGTAATGAGATTGGACACACAAAAAGATTTTTTAGAATGAACAATGGAGATTATCATCATAACCCTAACCCTAGAAACTATGCAAGAAGGAATGAAAATGCAGGAAACAAAGAGAAAGATTGTTGTAGCCATGAAGATGAAGTAAAATTTGTTTAAGGCATAGATCAAGAAGGTATATTCAGCACTGAAGCTAATCAGGAAGGTAATGTATCTAATGGTAAGATGAGTCTTTACCTAACCCTTCTTTAAGGACTTAAATTATGTAAATTTTTGTAGTTTAGGAACTTAGAATTAGTCTAGAATTAGATTTTGAATGAGTTAAGTTTTGTGTAGTTAGATGAAGGTTTGTTATGTTATACTAATGCTATGGTTAAGTGCACAAAAATAAATATTGTGTTTTGCGAGGTCGCAAGTATATTTATGGTTGCAGGTTTACAAAATCAGCTTTTGTCATTTTAGCGGCAAAAGAATTGAATGCGATGTCAGATCGCGTAAATGCTAAGTATTAAAAGATTGAAATTGAAGTTATTGTGATTATCAAGTGATTAGAAGTGATTTGGAGAGTGAAGAAATAATTTTGGAAGTGATTTTTAGAAGTTTGAAGGGCCAATCTAGCGAAAGCCCTAATTTTGTGAATTTAAGGTATTTATCCGACTAAGATCTTGAATCAGCTTAAGTAATTAGATATAATCATGGATGTGTCATTGATTCACAACATCAAGGATAAGAACAGACCTAAAACTAAGAAAGATCTTGTTGAACCCTCAGAAAG
Organism: Chamaecyparis obtusa; assembly: GCA_027943335.1. Lineage (NCBI taxonomy): Eukaryota > Viridiplantae > Streptophyta > Pinopsida > Cupressales > Cupressaceae > Chamaecyparis > Chamaecyparis obtusa. The sequence goes on along the minus strand of BSBK01002581.1, from coordinate 295,782 downwards.
AGATGCTAGTTTAGCTTTATCATCTATACCAGACGGAGTTCTTCATTTAGAGAATGTTAAAAGTTATCTTGGATGCAAATATGAAACCCTAAGGGAGAGTAATTTTAATGGTGAATATAAAAAATTGTACAATAAGGATATGTCAGTGAAACAACATTATGAACATCTAGAAAATAATGAAATCATTGAGTACTCTATGAAATATGAATTTGATGATGAGGAGTGTACTAAGATCATTTTGAGTAGGATACATAATGGTAAATTTTGGTTAGAAGATAGAGTTATAGACATAACTGCAGACCTAATTCATGATGTGACTGGATTATCAAAAGTTGGTGCAATTACACTGAATGAGAAAAACATGAGAAAGATTGTGATTGATAACATTGGTTCAATATATAATGGTAGAGGTATAGTCATTAGTAAGATTAAGAAAGATGATGTAAAATACTTGTGTAAGATTTTGACAACAAAATTCTGTGGAAGTTCTAGAGAAGATGATATGCCAGCAGGTATGGTACACATTACTTATTTGATGGTGTGGAGAAGAAGTCTGTGGATATGTGTGAAATTATGAGAATACAGTTGTTTGAGAATTTGGAAAAGATAAAGAAAGCTAAATACACTCACTTTAGATTTTCCTCATTGGTTACTTACATGTTCTTCCACTTGCTAAGAAGATTTCCTTACACTATTGATTGGGATGATGGTGAGAATACTATGGAAAGAATCAATAAAGTTTACATGAAACATCTTATTAACAAGGTTAATGACAGTGTAAAGTTAGTGTTGAAAACTTTTTAGAACATTGTGGTAAATAGATCAAGAATTCCTCCATCCCTAGTTGAGAAATACAAAGATGATATATGTTTTATGGTTGATACTAATTTCACTTACATTGAGGCAATAAAACCTAGACATGATTTCATAGACCCTCTTGCTATGAAATCTTTGAAGTTGAAACAGAAGGATATGTTAGTAGATTGTTGAAAAGTAAAGTGGATGCTCATAGCAATAGATTTGAGCATATAATGAAAACTTTGATTTAGCAAAGACACTCAAGGAAGAGAAACAATCAAAGAAGAGAGTGGAGACTACAATAAAGAAAATTCTAAAAGAATTAGGTATGAGTGAGCAGGAATTTGATATTGCAAGAAAGACTGCAGAAGCAATAAGGCAAAGTGAGATACTATCAGTCCCACCTTAGGCATCAAGTGCAGAACCCATTCAAGTTAAGGTAAAGGTTGAAGAACCTGAGAAGGAGCAAGAAATTAGTTAGACAAAGAAACCCTCTTCTTCAACACCAAGCAAAAGAATGAAGGCAAGTGCTTTAGGATTGGGTAAAAGACAAAAAGTAATTATTCCACCAGTACCTAGAAGAGTTGTAGAGATAAAAGATGATGAAGTAACAATAAAGAAGAAATCATGGAAACCAAGGATAGAAAGAGTTAATGAAGACATATTGTACCATGGAGACTTTACGAAAATGAACAAATAATATGATTTATATGGATCCTTTGACAAATTAAATCTAGAGAATGCAATGGTTACACATATGATTTTGATAAACAAGAAATTTGATACTATTCATGGAAAGATACCAGAAGATTTGTACAACATACTTGTGAGAAGAAAGATGAGAGCACAAGAAGAAGATACTAAAATGAGAGAGAATGTGATAAGATAGTTTTGTGACATAAGAGATGATGAACGCCTTAAACAAATGCTCAAGCCACTTGAAACCCTATTAAGAATGAAAAGAAGAACTATACAAATAATGGGAGGTCAGTATGAACAAGTGAAGACTGAAACTTAACAGGCAGTTGTGCAAGTGCTAGCAAACTGGGTAGCAGGAAAAGATCGCAAAGATTAATCAGTTGTAGAACCAATAGAGAAACAAAGTTCAGAACAGGTAGAGGAAGCATCAGAGGTAGTTGAAGTTGAAGATATTCTCTCTTATTCTATAAACATTGGCACATAATCTATGGACATTGAAGGAACAAAAGTTACTTTAGATTCAAATGATGCGGTACTCAATAATTTGGATAACATTGTTGACAATTTGGCTTTGGGAGAGCAAGAAAAGAGTATTGAAATAGAGACTACATGAAAAAAAGAGCAAATTGGAATAGAGGCCCATACACCTACTGAACCACAAGAAGACATCAGTCTTACTCCTAAGATTGGAAAGGAGAAAGGAATAGGAACATTGATTGAAGATTTGAGCAAGGCGGTTGATGATGATGATCAATTAGAGTTGATCACTTCTTTGAACAAAATTATTGGAAAGAACAAGAAAGTTAAGAATTTGGAAGGTAGCCTGAAAGATTTGACTGAGAAGCTACAAAGTGTTATATCTTCAAAAGTCTTTGATTCAGACCCACTTGAAAGAGCAAAGATGGTAATAAATTCTTTTGATGTTGAGTTCACTAATTTGACTGATATTGCTAAGGTTAAGGCACATGCAGCTTATGAAGCTGAGATGTTGCAGAATATAAGTCCAAAATATCAAAATGACATTGACAGCCTTGACAGACACATTAAGAACTTAAGGAAACATCTTGACACTAGAAAGTGTTTGTACATTCAGTGTACAAAATCTAAAAATATAATAATTGAGGAAGAGAAGAAGATAAAAGAGAAGCAAGATGAAATTGTAGCAGAGACAAACTCAATGGCCAACACAAACATAAAGATCAGTGCAATTGAGAAAAAGATCAGAAAATTATGTGATGAAATAAGGACTTTGAATGATGAGAAGAATAGGAAAATTATTAGAATAAACATCTTGAGAGAGCATGTCTCAATCAATTTGACTATAATAGAAGAGCAGCTAGAAGAATGTCTTACTACTAAGACATCATTTCAAAAGTTCAATTTTGAGTCCCTTCAAGCTTGTCAGATTGCAGCATACGGAATTGAGTACTTTACTCAATGTAGCAGAATCAATTAAGAAGGCATGGGAGAAAGATTTTGAGGCTTAGAAGTCAGATTTTGTAGATTGTGTTGCAAGCCTACCGGCTTTGCAATAAGATAGTAAGGTAAAATTTTTGACACAATTTTGTATTTCCCTTTCCACCCTTTATTTTGTCATTGTTGTTAAAGGGGGAGAGAGACTTAGAAAATTGTCTATATATGATAAGGAAGGATACTCATAGGGGGAGTTCTATGGAGTATTATGAGTATTATAGATTATGTGTATATTTTGAGGAGATATAAGGATAGTATACTTATTTTATACTATGGCCACAATTTTGATACAAATTTTGAGATTTTGACTTGTACACTTAGCCAATTCTCTCATATGTTGCCCACCAATGACAAAGGGGGAGATTGTTGGCAATTTGGCTGAGGTATGTACGTGGATGTTGTAATTATGGAAACATATGTTCCCTATGAAGATCGCATAAGCTGAAAAGTAAGTATGGAAGATCGTAGACTAAAATTGTCTAAGTATGAAATAGTGTTTTTGACAGAGCACCCAATACAGTTTGTTTTGGCGATGTTCACTGGAGCATGATCAGAGTTTGTGTAGTTGAACATAGACTCTATGGTGTCTAAGGATACCCCATCTTAGTGCACAAAAGAGTATGAATAGTACAAACAAAGTTATGATTATTTTACCGATGACAGAGTACAGTCGATAGAGTAGTTTTGAAGGCAGAACTAGTAAATGAATTAAGGGATTATTTTGCTTGTCAAAATAATGACTTAATATTATAAAGAGCCAACATCCTAGATTTTTAATCTTGGATAAAGATATGCAAGCTGACTGGAGAAAGATATTATGTTTGTATCTTGTATAAATAAAGATGTACCGAACATACTTGAGATGTAACTTGTAATAGTTGTATATTGTGATAGCGGTGAAAGTTGTTGATGCAAAGTTGTAAGCAGTACCATATTGTAATCAGTAAACATTTGTATTACTTTTTTGGGTAGTGAGCTCATCTGGTAATCAAGTTTTGTATGTACAACTCTTAACAGGGTTGAGGCTTCTAACAAGGCCTATAGTCCCTTAACTAGGACTGATACACTATATGTTTGTAATAGACTCCTAACAGGGTCAACATCCTTAATAGGATATCTTTTGATTAGTGGATCTTTGTGGGTACCATCCCCACCAGGGTTTTCCCTTGGCTAGGGTTTCCTCGAGAACATATCATGTGTTATGAGTTCTTTACATTTACTTTTATCTATGCTAGTTAGTCTCTTATGCTTTAAAGTAATCTGTTATATCCATAAGTGGGCAAAAGTAAAAGTTTGTGAAATACTAATTCACCCCCCCCTCTTAGTATTTCCTATTTCTAATAGAATCATACATAAATTTTCCTAAAAACAATAAAGCATATTCTAATTAAAATCATGCATTTGTTTTGATCTTCTTTTTGACTTAATTGGGTCTTTTAGTTTTCGACTGTGCATTTTTTACACATTTTCCAGCAAGCCAATTTTGTACTAGAATTGGGGTTTAATACAATTTGATTCTCTTTTCAATGAGAAATTTACTTCTTTCCAGAATTATAGTTTAACTATAGTCTAGGATTGATTTTTCATTTTAAAGGAAATCTATGAGGTATTTTCCAAATAAATTTTGCCAGCATAACCTTGTTGTGCTAAAATTTAATAAAAACCTAAATTATCAGTTTCAAGGGTTTACCTAATACCCAAAACAAGAAAATCACAAATAGATCTAAGAAGATATACATGAAATCTTTCAGACATAGAAATTCATCAAACTGTAAAATAGAAATCACAGAAGGGGATTTTCATATCTTACCTTAGATCCAATGCACACAACTAAAATGGAAACCCTGTGAAGATCTGAAGACTAGGAAGATCAATTCAACCTGCAAATCTAAAACCAAGAAGTACACAACACCCAAATTCCAGATGCACCATGAAGCCAAATCAACAAGCAACCACAACAAGCAAAATTTCTTCAAAATCCAAAGCACAAGCTCTCCCACCAAAATTCTTCTCCCAAAACCTATCTAATGCTAAAAATGAATGCAATTCCCCTATTAGGGATTCAATTCCCCATTTCATGCAACCCTAAAGACAACTCAACAACTAACTCCCACTTCAACTCCAAATCAAAAATTGAAAGAAAATCTAATTAATAAATTAAAAACACTTTTCATGGACAACTCAACTTTGACTTTTGAAAACAAGTTGTTAATGTTTAAAAAAAATTCAATTTCAATAATGCACATGTTATAATTTAAAAATGTTTTAAATAGATTAAATATTTAATGCACCCTAAAACCATGCAATCAAATATTTAATTATTTAATAAAGAACACAAGCATAATTTAAATCTAATTTCCATTTAAATAATTAATTAATGCAAATAATCATATAATTTACTTTTAATTAAATTTTCTCAAATAAACTTAGGAACATGATTAATATTAAATTTCAAATATAATCATTAATCAATAAATCACATAAAATCACCCACATAAGCAATAAATCAACTGAAGCCAAATGAGGAAAAATAAAACAAAGTAAAACCAAGCAACACCAGATAGGGATCCATGAATTCCTGTCAACTAGACAAATTCAGGTAGGGTAGTCAAACAGATACTTGTCCAACCCTAGGAAAAATGGGCTTAGGTTAGGGTTTTGGATCTGTGTATTATCTCCCCACTCTTACCATTTGAGACATTGCGATAGGGAATGCCCATCCTAACAATTCAGGGAAGTCAATGCTTGGTACCTGCAATCATACATACAAAACCAACATGTACATACATATATAAATATATAACAGACAATGGCGGGGATTGATTGATCATGTGGATCTCACAAGCAAGTAACTATGACTTTTTCCCTCAACCACATCAGGCACATCAAACATAAATATAAAACAAACACATTAGCCATACACATGAAAGTATGGGGTCAGTAAAATCATAAGCATCAATGATTCCCTAACATATAATCTATCATCCTAAACTAATCATAACATTTATAAAATCGGACTAGGGGTGGGGTACTATAGGCACCATTTACCCAATTCAAGGCTTCCATCTTATGTTCTTCTATTCTCAACATTTCCAAAAGTGGAACCTTGACAGTGATCTGTGAAAGCAACTTGCTCATATCAATAGGAACATATTTTTTATCATCCATGTCTTTCTTTATAGTAGAGACATCTCTACTCTCCACTTGGATAGTCAAGTTAGGTTGATCTTTGTGTTGAGACTCACTTCCCTTTTGGGGTGGGGGAAAAACTACCTCTGATGTGTTTACCTTACCTTTATGCATCATAGTAGGCCCAACTAGTCCAACAATTCTTTCCTTTCCCTGAGATTGTTGTGTGCCCTTTTCTAATTTTTTCATAAACATGCTACCTGGTTTACCATTAGCATTTCCAATTTTCCTACTTCTCAAGTTATAATTAATACTAGCTTGAGTGACCATGTTTGTAGTAATTTGAGAAATTTATTCATTAGAAGGTCACCTTAGAAAAACTGGCTCCTCACACTTCACTGCACCACATCCAACATCATCAAATTCTTCACCCTCTTCATAAAAAAAAAACCTACTAATGATACACCTCATTTCTAGCTTGTGAGCCAATAACATTCTAATTTTCTATTTCACTAGCAAAGTCAATCTCATCCCAAAAGTGTGAATAATTCATTGAACAACTATTTTCATCATATTTCTCATTTTGTTCTTTGTTTTTAGACATGTTTAGGGAAATAAAACAGTACTCAGGACTATGTGGAGATTGACAAGAAATACACCATGGGATATCATCATTCATATTGACTGAACTCCTTTGCAAAGGATCTGGGGTCCTTTCATTAGGTTTATCCCTTTTAGTTGAAACAATGGGCCTACCATCCTTCCACTGAGTATTATAAGGGTAATTTTGCATTCTTGGATGCCTGCTAAAGTTGTTAAAAGCTGGCTTGTCATTAACTGCAGCCCTATTATTTCTATTCTCACTAGGCTTTAAATCCTTCAAAGCACTTAGAATCTACTTCAGATTATCCTCCTCCTTAGGCTTTAAGTTTGCAGATCTTCCTGGATCCCTCTTGTTTGGCATCTAAGGCTTCCAATCCTCTCTTCTCCCTAACTTTCCTGATATTCTTCTGTTACTTTCTATGTTAATATCCAGCTTGTAAGCCTCCCCAAGATTCCTATGTTTATTATCCCTCAAGAGGTATCCATTTTAGCATCAAAGGCATTCAAATATGTCACAAGACATATCCTATCATCCAATATGATAACCTACAAGAGCTTGTGCATAGCTTTTTGGAATCTTATATTGAACTCAATAACATCCTCATTCTGATTTTTCTTTATATTATTGAATTCATTCAACATGAACCCCTCATTTGTTTTATCACCATATTATTCCTTAAAAAAATTTCTAAATTCATTCCAAGATCCTATACTAGCATGTGGTAGACCTTTGAACCAGTCCCTAACATCCTCAGTTAGAGATTGTACAAATAATTTCATTATCACATTATCAGGTTCATTATTATAATAATCTATTGCATCAATAAGTTTATTTAGATTTTCTTCACATGTGATGACACTATTTCTTGTAAATTTATGGAGCTTTTCTCTAATTTCATCAGGAATTACATTAGGATAACCAGAAATTGTTAGGAATAGTCCCAAGAGATAGCTGAGAGGGGGGGGGGGTGAATCAGTTATCTACAAGTTTCAATTCTTTATCCAATTAAGTATATTTAAACATAAAACATAAACACAATGAAAGAACACTTGAACACACAACACAATATTTTGGTTATGGGAAAACCCAAATAGGTAAAAACCTCAGTGGGAATTGACACCCACTAATATTCTGTACTAGAGTATTATGATCCTTGTTAGAATATCCTTAACCCTGTTAGGAGTTGCTTTACAATATATTTAGTATAGTAGACCTGGTCAAGGGTTGGAGCCTGTTAGGAGTCTTTTACAATTGTCCCTATTAGGAGAGATGATGCACTATCTGAGAGCTCACTGCTCAAAGGGGTGAAGGCAACAACCTTCTGAATAATAGATACACACTATATCTAGATCTTGGTGAACTACGCTTTGACCTACTATCTAGATCAGTTCCAATGTATAGCACAAATAATTTACTTGGTCACATAGACCTTCTTCTGATGGCTCAGCACTTCACACACTCTGCTCTACTCTTCTTAATCAACCATGAACCACACTCAAGCAATCACAAATGACTGCCTATAAATATCTTTCCTCTAAATGATATAATCAAGTCAGCCTATTAGAACCACCTTGAAATCATATTAGAGAAACCATAAAAAACTCCAATAAACATTTTTTTGGCTCTACTATGCACACAACACATTCTGGGACCCATCCAATAAGATAATTGTAGATGCACACTACACACTGGCGGCTCTACCAAAACAACTGTATCTTTCTCCTCAAGCTGAATTAATTTATGCACTCTTAAATAAACATCACTAACTCTCCTCTAAGCTTAAATCCAAGGGTGCATACCCCAAAGATAGGCACAACTCCATAACCAATAAAATCTCTATCGGCTCTTCTGAGCAAACACAAGAAACTGCTACTGGTGAATAGCGATTGCATAACTTCACTTATACTCAATATCAAACTATGCATCCATGAATGAAACATCACTAACATGTCTTCAACATATATCCAAGCACACAAGGCTCCATGATAACTATACAGACAACCATACACATAACTATGTCTGTTACTCTGTCAGGAATACTGCTAACACCAGCTACTATATAACTGTCTGTACTAACAGTTAACCTCTGCACCCATGATATCATGTTGATTGTTAGAAATAGGGAATACTGAGAGGGGGGGGTGAATCAGTATTCTAAAAACTTTATCTTTTTCCCAATTATGGATATAACAGATTATCTTTATACATGCATAACATAAGAAGCTAAACAACATGCATAGCAATAAAACTAAAGAACTCATAACACATACAGGTAATGTACTATATATTAGGTAATGTACTATATACAGGTAATGAACTCATACAGGTAATGTACTATATACACTGATTAAAAAATAGGTCAAGGTACATAATCTTATTATGCTTGCATCAATATCTCTTTGCTGATCTTTCACTATCACTATTACATATGCTTCATATACTTCGCATCATACTATTACAAATGCTTGCTGCTTATTACAATTTCTTACTTTACAATTACAAATACATTTACATATATACCAATAGCTTTAACCAAGAGTAAACATCTAAGATGTCATTCCTTTATATTTTTAAGACATTATTTTGATAAACAAAATAATCCCTTAACTCTTTACCAATTCTATCTTCATATACTATTCTATCGGCTTCACACTATCTTCGGTAAAACTATCATAACTTCTTTTGTACATGCTGTACTGACTTGCGCTCTGTGATGAGTCATCATTAGTCACCATAGAGTCTATTTTCAAGTGTGCAAGCACTGAACTCAGTCTAATCAACATCATGAACAAAAACTGTGTCTGGGTATACTAGTAAAAATACTATCTCACACTTAGACAAATGTGCAATGCGCAGTCATACTTGCTCTCTGACTTGTGTGATCTTCATGTGGATCATATGTTTCCATAATGACAACATCTATGCAATCAACTCAGCCAAATTTCCAACACTGATATCATGTCCATGCTACATATACTGAAAGCTTATTGCATAAGACTTCCACACATGCTACTTTCCATATGTTGTCATCAATGACAAACATATAGTCAGTACTAGCCTACTAGAAAATATCCAACAATCTCCCCCTTTGGAATTGATGGCAACATGTGGAATGAAAAATGACCACCAAACCAAATGAACATTTCTTTTAAAACATTCTCCATTTCCTCATCAAAAGTCCCCCAAAGATGAATCCTCCATCTACTGCAATATTTTCCAACATTCTCCATTTCCTCAACTGAACTGCTATCATAACTGAATATTGCTCCCCCTTAGTATATTACTCCTTCTTTTACTTCTTTTTTTCATGACTCTATATATTACTCCCCCTTTGACATCAATGGCAAAGGGTGGCATTCATTTTAAGCACCGATACTACTCCTGAGGTAAAGTAGTCAACCTTCCATCAGTCCCAGAGGACTGATGCCTTTCCTTCTTTCTTCTAAGTAGAATTAGGGAAGGGAATTACTCCCAACTTCTCCTAGAGATACTCAAAAGTATCCTTAGGCAAGGTTTTTATGAATATATCTACCAACTGATCTTTAGTACTTACATAGTCCAACTTGACTTCTTTCTCTGCCACTTTCTCTCTTAGGAAGGGATACTTGATCTCAATGTACTTTGTCTTTGCATGCATCATAGGGTTTTTTGACATATTGATAGTGCTAGTGTTATCACAGTGAATAACAATAGGATAATCAATCTAAATTCCAAAATCATTTATTATCTAGTTGATCCAAACAATTGTAGAATAATTCAAGGCTGTTGCAACATACTCCACTTTTGATGTTGACTGAGAAATACAATTTGTTTCTTGCTTGTCCAAGTGACAAGTCTATTACCAAGAAACACTGCTCCACCTAATGTACTCTTTCTGTCATCAACACATCCTACCCAATCTACATCAGTGTACACATGAAGCTCAACATTTTCTAAATTAGGATACCATAGACCATAATCTATAGTGCCCTACAAGTATCTGAATATTCTCTTTATTGCCATGAGGTGACTTTGCTTAGGTTCTACTACAAATCTTCCAACTATGCCAACTGCATTGGAAATATCAGGTCTAGTTTGAGTAAGATATATGAGTTTACCAATCATAGACTAGTACAATGTTATATCCACTACTAGTGAGTTATCTTCTTTTGTAAGCTTTCATCTAGTGATCATAGGGATTCCTACTAGCTTGCAATCATCCATCTTGATTTTCTTCAATATCTATTTCACATACTTGGACTGATTAATGAAAATTCCTTTTTTTGTTTGCTACACATTTAGTCCCAAAAAGTATTTGATAGGACCAATCATGCTCATCTCAAACTCATTCTACATTTCTTTGGAAAATTCTTCACTTAGCTTATCATTACCTCCAAAGATAATGTCATCAACAAATATAGCTACAAGTAGTAGACCTTCAGATGTCTCTCTAATGAATAGATTATAATCTTTTTCTCCTTTCTTGAATCCAATCTTTGTTAGATATCCATCTAGTCTCTCATACCATGCTCTAGGGGCTTGCTTAAGTCCATATAGGGCCTTCTTTAATCTGCATACCATATCAGGTCTATCTCATAAGGTGAATCCTTTTGGCTTCTCAATGTATACTTCTTCTTTCATAGCATCATGCCAATCTGAATCATTACATCCATCTTCAACACTTAAAGGTTCAATCTGAGATAGTAAACATACCTCTTCACTGCTAGCTGAGTTCTTTGCTTGTGATCTTGTTAAGACTTTTCCGCTCTAATCTCCAATGATGTCTTTCTTGGAATGTTTTCTAGATGTAAACTTTGGAACTTTAGGTGATGCTAACTCATCAGCCTTAGGAGTACCTTCTTCACTTGTCTTATGGTCATTGAATAACACATCCATACTATCAAACATTTCTTCAATAACTATCTCACTAGTGGAGGGTTTGGGTTCTTCTTCAATCATGGGTGAGTAATCATGATATCTTTCTTGAACCATAAAATTTTCATCAATCTTAACATGAGAACTTTCAATGATCTTTTTCAATCTTAAATTGAAATATCTATAAGCTTTACTTTTAGTAGAGTAACCAAGAAAATTACCTTCATCACTTCTTGCATCAAACTTTCCTACTGCTTCATCCCTCTTGATGTAGCATTTGCTTCCAAAGATTCTAAAGTATTTTACTATGGGAATATTACCAAACCATAGCTCATATGGTGTTTTGTTAGCACCTAGCCTCAATTGAATTCTATTGATGGTATAGACTATTGTATTGACCGCATCTCTCCAATAGGTGTGCAACTTTTCCTTCTATCATAATGGTGCATGCTATATCAAGAATGATCCTATTCCTTCTCTCTGAAATTCCATTTTACTGAGGGGTTCTAGGTACACTCAACTATCTCTTTATGCCATGTTCTTCACAGTACTCATAGAATCTGTTAGAGGTGAATTCTCCTCCTCTATCCGATCTCAAACACTTTATCTTTAGTCTAGATTCATTCTCAACCTTAGCTTTGAATATTTTGAACTTCTCAAATGCTTCTAACTTATCTTTCAAGAATGGAACCCACATCATCCTAGTATAATCATGAACAAACAAAATGAAATACCTTTCACCATAGTATGATCTTTTTTGAGTTGGACCACATAAGTCTATATGAATCAGATCCAACTTGTTCTCTGCTAAATTGTGCTTGCTCTTGAATGAATTTCTCACATGCTTCCCCATCACATAGTCCATGTATATAGTATCAACTAGTTTTCCTATGCTAGGTAGATCTCTTACTACCTTTACATTGCTTATCTTTACTATGTTAGCAAAATTGATATGACATAGTCTTTTATGCCATAACCAATTATCATCAAATTTAGCAACAAAACAACTTGCTTTTGAATTGAGTTGAAAAACATTACCTCTTTTCTTTGAGCCTAATGCAAAAATAACACCATCCTTGTTGTTAATGATGCATTTTTCATATTTAAACTCCAGCTAATAGGCTTTTCCAAGTAACTGTCCAACACTGAGAAGGTTATGTTTCAAACCATCACATAAAGAACATCATCAGTACTATTCTTTCCATCCAAGGTGATGGCTCCTCTACCAACTATTGGTTTAGGAGTGTTGTCACCAAATGTAACGATCCCATAATTGTATTTGTCTAGATGAAAAAACCTCCCTTTATCACCTATCATGTGATGTGAACAACCACTATCTATGATCCAGTCTATCCTTATGTCAGCTTGTGAAATCAATGCTAGATCTTGATTTTCTTTCTTATCTTCATGAACTGTCTTATTATTCATTTTGTCTACAATATCAATGAATCAAATTTCTTCTTCACCTGATTCATCATCTGAAACTCCATCTACAACATAGTAGCATTCTTTAGAGTACTTAGGCTTGTAATCCTTTTTAAAATTTCTAGCTCTAGTAGGACACTTAGATGCAAACTGACCGATCTTATTACATGAAAAGCACTTAAATGGTAATTGACCTTCATATTTTTCTTTTCATTTTTTTTCTCTTTCAGAAATCATAGAAATGAAATCATCTAATGTTTTCTCTTCATCATCATCATAAAAATTACCAAAAGTGTTTGTAGATTTCTTACCATGAACTGTTGTTTTGAAGGTTGTCTCACTCTTTGGTTCTGTCTTCAATCTTGAAATCTCAAAAGCTAAGATTTTGCTAATCAAGGTCTCTCTCTTGAAATTAGATGTAAGTTGCATGGTCTAATCAAGGATGTTGATCTTGCTTTCATATTCTGGAGTGAGAGTGGTCATTAACTTGTCCATAATGTCCTCTCCTGAAATCTCTCCACCATTGTTTCTGATTCCAGCAACTGCTTCATTTATCCTTTGATTGTATGCTCTGATATTTTCTCTAGGTAGCATCTCTAATGCATTGTATCTTTTCTTCCATGTGTTTATGCACACATCCTTTTCTTGTTTGTGTCCTTCAAATATGTCTTCTAGGTGCTTCCATATTTTGTGGGCTGTATCTACTTTTTTTATTTCTGAAAACTCACCATCAGATAGGGTGCTAGTAAGAGCTTCTTTAGCTATAGCATTCTAATGAGACAATTCCTTTTTCCTATCAGTAGCATCATCCTTTGCAAGGTCTTCTAGGGTAGGAATCTTGGCTGCTTTGATAGTCACATCAAAAACTTCAAAAGCAATGCACTACAAATGGGTCACCATCTTGTTCTTCCAATCAAGATAATTCTCTCCATCAAACTTAGGACTTTCTTTCTTGAAGTATTCCATCTAATCATCCTCAAGCTATTAAAATTTCTCTCCAAGGCACTTGGCTCTAATACCAATTGTTAGGAATAGTCCCAAGAGATAACTGAGAAGGGGGGGGGGGGGGGGGTGAATCAGTTATCTACAAGTTTCAATTCTTTATCTAATTAAGTATACTAAAACATAAAGCATAAAAATAATGAAAGAACAATTGAACACAACACAATATTTTGGTTACGGGGAAACCCAAATAGGTAAAAACCCCCGGTGGGAATTGACACCCACTAATATTTTGCACTAGTGTATTATGATCCTTGTTAGAAGATCCTTAACCCTGTTAGGAGTTGCTTTACAATATATTTAGTATAGTAGGCCTGGTCAAGGGTCAAATCTTGTTAGGAGCCTTTTACAATTTTCCCTATTAGGGGAGAGGATGCACTATCTGAGAGCTCACTGCTCAAAGGGGCGAAGGCTACAAACTTATGAATAATAGATACACACTATATTTGGATCTTGGTGAACTACACTTTGAATTGCTATCTAGATCAGTTCCAATGTATAACAAAAATACTTTACTTGGTCACATAGACCTTCTTCTGATGGCTCAACACTTTGCACACTCTGCTCTGCTCTTTTTAATCAACTAGGAACCACACTCAAGCAATCTCAAATGATTGCCTATAAATATCTTTTCTCTAAATGATATAATCAAGTTATCCTATTAGAACCACCTTGAAATCATATTAGAGAAACCATAACAAACTCCAATAAACATTCTATCATCTCTACTATGCACACAACACATTCTGGGACCTATCCAATAAGATAATTGTAGATGCATGCTACACCCTGTCAGCTCTACCAAAACAACTATATCTTTCTCCTCAGGCTGAATTACTTCATACAATCTTAATCAAACATCACTAACTCTCCTCTAAGCTTAAATCCAAGGGTGCATACCCCAAAGATAGGTGCAACTCCAGAACCAATAAAATCTTTGTCAGCTTTTCTGAACAAACATAGGAAATTGCTACTAGTGAATAGCGACTGCATAAGTTCACTTATACTGAATATCAAACTATGCATCCATGACTAAAACATCACTAATATGTCTTCAAAATATATCCAAGTGTGCAAGGCTCCATGATAACTATACAAATAACCATACATAGAACTCTATCTGTTACTCTATCAGGAACACTGCTAACACTAGCTACTATATAACTATCTGTACTAATAGTTAACCTTTGCACCCATGATATCATGCTGATATCATGTCCATGCTACATATACTAAAATTTTACTACGTAAGACTTCCATGCATGCTACTTTTGATATGTTGTCATCAATGAAAAACATACAGTTAGTACTAGCCTTTTGGCAAATCTCCAATAGGAATACCATAGAAGATAAGTTTCTTATATCTTTCATGAATAGGTCCTCCTTAAGGTGGGCTAGGACCTTGAGATGTAGATTCATTTCTATTTGAGGTAACAAACTTTAGCAGCAACTGGTGGTGGGCTATTTGTTTCTTGTGTTGCAATATTTCCATGATTCCCACCTTGTCCCAGAGAAGAAGCAAAAACATTTAGAGGTCCTGAAGATTGTTTGAGAAACTCAATCTTCTTTTCATTTCTATAGTAGTAGCTTCCAATTCTACTTTCTCAAGCTCTTTAGCCCATAGTTCTTTCTCTTTTCTAGCCTTCTTAAGATCAGAAATCTAACCTCAACTCCTGATCTAAGGGATCCTTATGATGAACATGTTCATTAATTGTAACTCCAACAACTCTTTGTTTACCCTTATACCTTGGTTTTCTTATTTCACATACCACTTGGATAACTATTTGTTCCTTTGTTCTTTTGGGCTCTGGAACATAATTTATTGCTTCCAAATCTAGTAACTACCTCTTTAACTACTCAACTCTTATCATAGCATGTCTTACTTTTATCTTCTTTTTAATTTTATCTTTGTTGTCTAATAGCAATTTGTTCTTGGATTTTTCTCTCCAACTCATAGACTTCTTCAAAGATTTCTTTAGATTTTGGGAGTTGTCTCAGATTTAGCACCCCCCACATGAAGCTCATCCTCATACTGTTTAACCCCAAATCAATAGCCTCTTCATATTCTGATGCATTTCCTCTTGACTAGGCTAGATTGGATTCTCTTGTCTTGTATCTTCTTTTTGTCTCCATGTATGAGACATATCCTTATTTTCCTTCCCCTCCTTGTCTAACTAGGCCCAGAAGTAGTTGGAAGCCCTTATTCCAGTCTATCTTCTAGATGTTTTTTCCTCTGGGAACTAGTACCTCTAAAACTCATCTTAAAAATGATTTTCTGACCAGCACTACTGTAGAGATTCTTTGAGTTGCCACCCAACTATGTTGGGAATCTTAGAACACTATTTCCTCAATAATAAGTACCAAAATATGTTCTGCAAGAAAAAGGATAAGTGAAAGGAAAGACTAACCCTGTGTTACCAATGGTGACCTACTGGTTATTATAGATTTATGTAACATCTCCCCAGTAGAGTCACCATCTTGTTGGTGTTTCAAAATGGCTTATGCTCTTAGGTTGCCAATATACCTTCAGACATATTTTAGGAGTGGTTAGTTCCAAAATGTATAAGGAGCTTAAGGTAATTGAACCAACTATAGGGACAAGACTTCCCTTTGCACTTTTGGCTCTGCAAAACCAAGGTGGGTGTACCTAATCTAGCGAAAAAAATACTCTCACAACACCAAGAATAGATTTGAACAATAGATGATAGCAAGAAAGTACTAAATGTCAACCAAACATTCATTTACTCTCCATTGCTATGGACAAGCTAACAATTCCTCAACAAATTTTAAAAGCTTAAAAAAGGTTCTTGATTCAATTTTGGTGATTGTAACACCCTTGATTAGTGTGTTCTAATAGGAGATCTACTCATTTAGACTAGTGCCTTATCCATTGGGAAATAAATCCAAGACACATAAGATGCAAAGAATAGAAAATACCTAAGATTCATAGCCATAATACTGTTAGAATAACTGAGAGGGGGGGTGAATCAGTTATCCAATGTCCCAAACAAAATGTATAATCCAAAACAAATTCTTCAAATTCTGCTACTCGGTAAACATAAAATACTTTCACTGTCTATGCTTTTACCGATTATCAATCTAAAACTTATAGTAGTTACCAATCAAATCTAACATGTAATATGTAAAGTATGATAACAATCAAATATCACAATCAACACATAACACAAGAGATTTAACGTGGAAACCTTGTGAAGGGAAAAACCACCTGGACCGGCAACCCAAAAATGTTCACTCTTTTGAAGTGAGGTCGGTGAAGACCCAACCTTGTTAAAGTTTACAAACACACTGTTAGGTGTGACCTTGTTAGAGGATTTTCAACCAGCAGTTTATCGTCCAACCAATAGTCACTCTGGGGTTGACAGGATAATGATGTTCACTCTATGAATGAAATAGAAAAAGACTTTCTTAGTCCACTTGGTTAAGAGATTTAAATGTGTACAATGGTTAAATATGTAATAGTAGATGATCTACCTTGATACAAATTCAATTGTAGTTTACTTATCAATATCTAGCTCATACAAATCTTTTTGATCAATATATCACTTCAGATTCAACACTATATCAACTTACTGTTTGTCAATAATTATACTCTATAGCTCAATAATTGTTATTTAGTTTGGTTCTCACTAACCAGTACGATCAGAATGCATGAAAAACTTGTTCACGTATAATTTTGCAATATCTTCTTCCTCCGGCATGGTTTCAATAATGAAACCAATTTCTCTTATATAGACGAGTAAATCATTTTCTTTTTGTCCATCAGATTTTGTCACTTAATCTCATTCATTGATTTTGCCTCTTTAACCTTCTTCGACTGATGTGTTAGTAACACATTTCAATCTACTCCATTAGATCTTCCTTGAATTATGTTAGCCGTCAATCTTCATAACAAACCTTATCTATTACCTAGATTTCATACACTTTCCAGCTCATCAATTTATCGGCTAAACTAATCATTTAATTCCTTTTTGTTCTGCTTAGTTAACAAAGAAATGCATCAGTAAACACAAGCTCGATTAAAATTGCACTCAGTATACACTACACTCCATCGGTGTATACTGGAATGCTTCATTTACCAACAACACTGCTTTGTGTCTTTCAGCTCTATTGTTCATCATAGATGAATGCAACATAATAAAGCCAATATCATCAAGTCATAGACTCATCAAAATGTTACTCAGTGTATTCCTTATCCTCATTTGACATATACATCTTCCTCATGTAGATACTTATGTTCTTCATCTCTTTCACCTTTCTTTAGATGTTCCAGTATAGTAACTTACAAGATAAGTATTGTCAAACTTAGTTGACATCAATGAAAACATAATACTGATTTAATCATCTTACATATCTAATCAACAACTCCTCGGTGATATTTAATCACAAATTCTTCATTCAGGTTTTAAATCAGTTGTAGTTTATCAATCTCTCCCTTTGGCATTGATGGCAACTCAAGTAATATGAAGTGTACCATACACATACCAAACATGTATTCTACAACACTGTGAACAAATATTGTGCAAGCTCTCCCTAGCTTAAATATGTTTAATCACTACGTTACTAAACAACATTATAAAATATAGCTTTGTCATTTTGTAGATATGATCTTTTCAGCTCTCGAGTTCCTACTTCTATTCTCTATATCTGATCTTCAATGTTATTTTTCTTTCAGATTATCTCTCCCTTAGGTAGTTCTCATTGGTGCATATTTTTGTTTCTTTCATATTATTTATCTCTCCCTTTGACAACAATGCCAAATAAACAAATAAATAATCAACTCTATAGTAGCTAAGTAACTCTCTATTGTCCAATACAGTCTTTGTATCTCTGTATACTAATATCCCAATCTATTTTAGTTCTTCAAACTTAATCACAACCTTGAACATTATCCAAAGTGTGAACTATGCTACATCAACATGTGTGATATTCTAATAAGATTAAGCTAATGCAACATCCAGATCACACGAGTGACTGGTAGACAGGGGACGGACCCCAAGTCTAGTCCTCAAGTATTCAAATGTGTCCTTCGGTAGAGGCTTTGTAAAGATATCTTCAAGTTGTTCTTTAGATGTAACAAATTCTAACTTCACTTGCTTCTCTTGCACTTGTTCTCGTTAGTAGTGATAATTAATTGATATATGATTTTCCTTAGAGTGCATCACTAGATTCTTTGAAATATTAATAGCACTAGTGTTGTCACAGTATATAATCACTGGGTCAGTGATTACCTCATTCATTCCTTCCAACACTTTCTTAATATATGCAATGTTTAAGAAATTAGTAGCAGTAGCAACATACTCTGCTTCAGCTGTAGACTGAGAAATACAAGCCTGCTTTTTACTTGTCTAGGTTAAAAGTCTTTCACCAAAGAAGAATGCTCCTCTAGTGGTGCTTTTTCTGTCATCCACATTTTCAGCCCAATCAACATTAGTATAGACCTTCAATTCAAACTTACCTTCCTTAGGATACCATAATCCATAATCCTCTATCTTTTTTAGGTATCTTAAGATTCTTTTAGTAGAAATCATGTGTGATTCTCTCGGGTTAGCAAAAAATCTAGCAATAATTCCCACAACATGTGCTATATCTGGTCTACTATGAACTACATACATTATCTTACCAATCATGGATCGGTAAAGTGTCTAGTTTACCTTTATAGTTTCATCTTCCTTTGTCAGTTTACATCTAGTAGCCATCAGTGTTCCCATAGGTTTAGCATCTTCCATGCCAAATGTCTTCAAGACTTCCTTTATGTATTTAGATTGTATGATGAATATCCCATCACTCTGTTGAATCACTTGTAGTCCTAGAAAGAATTTAATCTCTCCGAACATAGACATCTCAAACTCTTTTCTCATCTCATCAGTGAAAGATTTACATACATGATCTTGACCTCCAAAAATAATATCATCAAAAAATATCTCAACAATAATAATAGTGTCATCAGTATCACCTTTCATGTACAAATTGTTGTTCTCACTAGTTCTAACAAATCCAATACTTAACAAGTAAGTATGTAGCCTTTCATACCAGGCTCTTGGTGCTTGCTTCAAACCATATAAATATTTATGTAATCTGCATACCATGTCTTTGTTGTCTGGATCAACGAATCCTTTAGGTTATTCTATGTAGACCTCTTCTTCAAGAATACCATTCAGAAATGCTGACTTCACATCCATTTGATAAACTTTAAATTTCTTGTGTGCAACATATGCAAGTAGCATTCTAACTCCTTCCAATCTAGAAATAGGTGAAAATGTCTCACCATAATCAATTCCTTCTTCTTGTGCATATCCCTTGCATACCAATCTAGCTTTATTTCTTGTCACCTCACCATTTTCATTTATTTTGTTCTTGAATATCCACATAGTACTGATAACATTCTTATCTTTAGGTTGGGGTACTAAGGACTGGGTTTTGTTCTTCTCTATTTTTTCTATTTCCTCTTTCATTTCATTAACCCATTCTTCATTCTCTAATGCAACTTTCACATTTTTTGGTTCAAATTCAAAAACTAGACATGTACCTTGTCTTGCTTTACTTCTTGTCTACATGCCAGCTTGTGTGTCTCCAATAATTTGTGTCTTAGGATGATGTCTCCTAACAAAACTAGCTAGTACTTGGTTTCTTCTTTCTTGTTCATCCTATTCGGGTTCATGTGCTTGCTCGATAGCTCCATCTTGTTCATCGGTTTCCCTTTCCTGTTCCTTAGGGTTATTTTCCTACTGATCGGTTATCATTGGTTGTGACTTCAGTAGATACTTAGGATGTTCAATGTAAGTGAATCTACCGTAGTCTTCCAGGTCCTTTCTACTTTCCCTCTGTGTTCTTGTCATCAAACTCATCAACATGGACATTTTAGGATTTTTGCAGGGTGAGGATAAAATTTTTGTGACACAACCAACAATGTGGATATGTGTGTGGGTCAAAATGATATGATTCTAATTCTATTAGAAAATTCACTTATTTATTTATGGTTAGTATGAAAAAAAGTACATAGTGATGTGTGTGTATTTTGGTGGTACCCGTTAGCCTGCAACACAACACTTCAATAAGACCTTAGATTTTTAGAAAATTGACCAAATAAAGCAATGAATGTACTAACAAAAATGTCTTATTTCTCTCTAACTAACAAGAGTATGTTTAAAACCTAAATTAATCTCAGCCTTAGACTCTAAACAATGACAAAGCAATGCTAGAGTGAGATTCTAATCTAAATGATCTAGAAACCATGCATTATCAAAGAAAGCCATTAATTCTTCACAATTATGCTAAGAAAATGAAGTGTTATTTAATTAGCTAGGAAATCAAATGTGAAAAATATAGATGTAAATGAAATTAGATATATGTTTTAAGGTTTTAAAAATCCTTCTTTTATAGAACTCCAAAGAATTGAATGGTTGAGATGCAACCATGAAAGAGTGGTTGAGATGCCTCTAGGCTTGACCCATGTGAGTGATCCATGTTACTCTCCTCTCATTGGTTGAATGTGTCTTTGTTGTCCCTTGATAGGTGACATTTGTTTTAATTAATTACTCTATCCATGCATTTAATGGGAATGATTTAATTAATTAGGCCTAGAGACAATTAATGTAATTCTTGACCAATTATTGATGATTAATGCTTGATTTATGAAGTTTTATTGATTTTATCAAATTTATTAAATTATGTTAATAATTGAGAATTAAATTAACACAATTAGGAATTTATTTCAAATTGGGGCAAATAGGGCCTTAGGTTCTATAGCCCATTTTTAGGTGATTACATTTGCCCCTCTTTGAATTGCTTTGCAAACAACATAGGAATTCAAAGAAAATTTAGCAGATGATTTAACACATCCTAGTTACACAACCCGTAGGAGAGAGATAGAGGGATCCTGAGCTCCCCTATATATATATATATATATATATATATATATATATATATATATATATATATATATATATATATATATCTATACATACATACATACATACATACATACATACATATATATATATGTATGTGTGTGTGTGTGTGTGTATGTATGTATGTATGTATAGATATATATATATATATATATATATATATATATATATATATATATCTATAGATATGTATGTAAGTACATATATATATATATATGTATGTATGTACATATATATATATATATGTATGTATATACATATATATATATAGATATATATATATATATATATATATATATATATATATATATATATATATATATATATATATATATATATGTATATGTATATATATATATATGTATATATATATATATATATGTATGTATGTATATATATACATGTATATACATATATGTATATATATGTATATATATGTATATACATATATGTATATACATATATGTATATATATATACATATATGTATATACATATATATACATATATATATATATATAGTAATATATATATACATATATATATATATATATACATATATATATATATATAATACACACACACACACACACACACACACACACACACACACACACACACACATATATATATATATATATATATGTATGTATGTATGTATGTATGTATGTATATTGTTAGGAATGGGAACACTGAGAGAAGGGGGGTGAATCAATGATGTTCTTTAATATTAATTTTTGATATCTTGAAACATAACTCAATTGCCTATATACTGAATTGAATGACAATGCAAGTAAGATAAACAATCATAACACATAACACCGGATATGATTCCTGGAAAACCTTGGTCAAAGGAAAAATCCCAGTGGGAATTAATACCCACTAATAATTGTTCTTGTGTATTATGAACCTATTAATGTTCCTCAGCCCTGTTAGGAGCTATCATTACAATGCTTAAGTAAAATGACCTTGTCAAGGGTCATACCCTATTAGGAGTCTTTTATAATTAACCTTGTTAGGGGTGAGAACACACTATCCTAGATCTCACTACTCAAATGGTGAAGGCTACAACCTTTTGAGTATCAGATACACACTATATCTGCAAAGGTGAATTGCTACTATGACACTGCTTGTCTAATCAGTTCCTATGCACTGATGCTTCAACCTCTTGTAAAGCTTTATATCATACTGAATTCTCTTTGCATACTTCTTCTCTTCTTCTATCAACTCTATATCTCATTACATTCTCAAATACAAAGGCGCATGTCTTATTTATATGCACAAATAAAAATATTCACTAAGTCAGCCTATAACTAATTATATACAATGCTTCCAAATAAATTGGCTCAAGTGTGTTTACATAGGCACGTGGAACTTAAAAAACAATATTATAACTGCTAACCAAAATACTAACAGTTGGCTCCATACTCTGTTCTATTCTCCCGCTCACTATCTATGTCACTTCAACTCATTATTTCTTCATCATACTAACTCATCTGATCATGCGCTCTTAACCATAGCTTAATAACATATTCAAAAGCTTATCTTCCTGGGTGCATACCAAAACTAAGTCATACACATGTACGCTGATGCTCTATTCCTCATGTGCTATATTGAATGTCCTATCTTCCATACTTAACCATTTTTCTGATCTTCTAAGTTATGTGCTGACTCCAAAACTTCATATGACTTTGTTACCACAATGAAAACACTAAATCATAGTTATATATAATAGTATAGTAAAATTTCCAACAATCTCCCCTTTTTTCTATAATGGCAACAAAGGAATATGGCAACAATGGAAATGGGATACGATATCTATGGATTTCATTGTGGGACTACTAGTCACGTATCAGAGACATGATGCTATCATGGTCACAATGGATAAGTTAACCAAGGTAGCACATTGCTTGCCTATGCAGTCATCCTATACAGCTACCTCAGTAGCCAGAGTCTTCATGAAGGATATAGTTAGATTACATGGTGTACCTAGGAAGGTTATCTCTGATAGAGATCCAATATTCACTTTAGAGTTTTGGACCTCTTTGCAGTAGGCCTTAGGGACTCAGCTGAATTTTAGTTTTGCGTACCATCTAGAGATTGATGGTTAGACAAAGTGAGTTAATCAGGTTCTTGAGGACATGCTTGGGATGTATGTGATGGATAGACAAACCCATTGGGAAGATTACTTGTACCTGGTGGAGTTTGCCTACAATAATGGCTATCACAATTCTTTGGGGATGTCACCATTTTAGGCTCTTTATGGTCATCCTTATCGTACCCCTCTGAGTTGGGATCACTTAGAGGATAGAGTATTACTTTTCCCCGAGATGTTACAAGATATGGAGCAACAGGTTCAAAGAATTAGACATCTTTTGACAACATAGGATAGGCAAAAGAAGTATGCTGATGCTCATAGGATTGATAGATAGTTCTTTATTGGTGATAAGGTGTTTTTGAGAGTCCACCCACGTAAGAGCCCTATCTATTATGGAAAAGGTTCTAAGTTGGCACCAAGATTTGTAGGTCCTTTTGAGATCCTTGAGAGGATAGGAATGATTGCTTATCGACTCGCCCTATAGCCTAGCCTTGCACATGTGCATGATGTGTTTCACATATTCGTACTTAGATAGTATATTCCTAATTTGACTCAAGTTTTGGATTGCAACACTTTATAGGTAGAGGATGGGTAGCTGGCTTTGGATCTAGTACGTATACTCCAGTAGTGGACTTTGACCCTTAGGGGTCACACCATAGAGTAGGTAAGGGTCCAATGGGACCCCAGTGATGATACCTCTACTACTTGGGAGGATTCTAGTAGACTCAGATCTGTATATCTGTACTTATTTGTAGGCTTCCAGGAGTAAGCCTAATCCTAGGGGGAGAGGATGTAAGGCCCACCCTAGCATCTTCCTATGTTAGACTGACATGACTATTGCTTTGACACTTTGGATTTTATGATGGACTATGAATATTATTTAGTTAGCATTTTATGAGACATTTAAGCAAATATATTTGGTTACTGTAGTTTATTTGGAAATATTAAATGAGTTATAATTTAATGATGAATGGCTAGAAATGAACTATTAGTGAAAAGTTTTACATTGATTTGTGTTATGATGTTTTATTATGATCTAACCCTACTATGGTTTAATGTTCACTAGTTGATGTGAGTGTAGGATGAGGAGGGGAAGTTGTAGTTACTCCCACGGGAGATCCACACGATGTTGCACTCTCCCTCCTTGTTTGCCACTGTCTATTTATATTTATATATGTGTATATGCATATCAGTTGGTGATCCAGGATGTAGGTACTGGGCATCATCTCCACCTAGCTACACAAGTCTGAGCATGCCTTCAAAATCCTCAAACTGTTGATGTGTGGAGATTTAACCAAGTTACTCTCGAGGTTACCCATGGACCTAGAATTTTGTTTAGCAAGTGATCCTAGTTGGGAAGTGGAATGTAGTTTATGTTATGGACTTGATTTGATGTTGGTATGAGTTTATGTTATGAGTTAGAATTAATTTATTTTATATGTATAATAAATAATTATGTTATAATTGTTTTTATTTTATATAGCTATGTGTATATGTGGGTCCACATGCATATATCCATGCTTATATAAATAATAATAATTGTATGTTTTCATTAATTGTGTTAATGATATGGTTTTTATAATAAGTAAATAGAGTAAGTTAAATAAAGTATATTTAATAAATGTATTAAATAAAAAGTAAATATAATAACAATAAAAGGAAAAGGAAAATGGCCTTTGTAGTAAAATTGGCTATCTAGGAGGGAGTTGAACTTGAGACCTCCTAGAAGTTAGGTTACTTGTTTTCCTATTGTGCTATGTGTTTTTGTTGAAAGGTATTTATTTATTATTCTTGTTATGCTTTAGTTTAAAAGATATTTTAATTAAATTTATTAAAAACCTTGATTAAGTCTTACGGGAGATTATTTGGTTGTTCCTCCAACCAACTATGGAAGTTGGAGAAGTTGCTTCCCATAAAGCAACTCCTCCAACCACATAGTTGGGGGATAAATATTTGAAGATTTTTGTGTGCGGGAGGATGTTAATTTTTGGAAGATTTGTTTTCTTTTGAGTTGTCTATAATTGATTTCTCCAAAAAAAATTGGTGAAATTTTATGTGAGTTTGAGAGTTTTTAATTGTGTTAGCACTATGTAAATTTTTCCAGCTTCATGCTAACATTTTTGAAAATGATCCAGTTTAGAGACCTAATGGTTAGGTTTTGTGGTGAAAACCCTAGGTTTGATGGAAGCCCTAGTTGGTCTTAAGCCTTGTTATAATTTTGCATTACCTTTTTTCTCACTAATTCTCTAAATACACATGTGCTTTTTTCCCCCTTTTGGAATCACCCCTTTACAAGTTATATCGTTAGGTTGTCGGATGGGGGACCTTTTAATTATTTCTTTATAAAGCCTAAGTTTCCAATTAAATTTTCAATAGTATCAAACCCCTTTAAATATGTGGTTGTCGTTAAACTGCAAGACTACCTATTGTCAGAATGTCTGACATCCACTTTAGCGATGAAGCGCCACCTATCCAAGCAGGCCCGTCTGGTAAAGGGGTGTGCTGGCAATTAAACAATGGATCAAATCAATGGTTGTCACTATACCATTGGACCAAGATAATAGCCTTTTTAAGCATCGTGCTTTAGCGACAAGAATCTGATCAAACTTCTCACTGACAGTATTAGGTTCTAGCTTGTCAGTCTCCATGGCAACCCTCTTGGGTTGACTTCTTTCTTTAGTGATGTAGCAGCTATGGGGTCAAAATTTTCAAAGTATTAAATGACATATTGATCTTACGGTTTTCGTTATACCATTGACAAAAGATGTAAGGAATTTAAGCTTGTGGTATAGCGACGACCGTGCGATCCTCTTTAAGGAATGAAGCATGAAGTGAGCCCTAGGATGCCAGGTCACACCGATATGTTTTCTTTCTATTGGTTGCAGTTAATTTGTGATGTGGTAGTTATTAGGGTTTTGGGTGCTGAGAAAGAAAAGAAGAAGGGGTCCACTTTCTAGTTTTTGGAGCATGGCATCTTTTGTTTTGACAGAGGCTAAGTGAAGTGTCATAGTGGGGCTTGCCTTCTCGGATGATCAAAGTTTGACATGATCTCATGGTTGTTTTTATACCACTGTGATAAGGTGCACATTTTTTAGGGTTAGCGGTATAGAGACAGCCATTGGTTTTGTTTAAAGATTGGACCACCAGGTGGGTCCTTTGTTACTGACTCTTGATGATGCGGTCATTTTTGATTGGCCAAGGGTAATAATGACATGTCAAAGTTGCTAGTGTGTTTGGCACTAAGGATGAAATTACGGTTTCCTACTTGCTGACTTGTCTGACATGGCACCTCCTAATTCAATAAATTTTTCAAAAGGAAAGGTGGGGTCACTTCTTTGGAAATGGGTAAAGAGCTACATGTTTAAAAGAATCTTGCGGTTGTCATTACACCGCTAGATGAAGATGCTCGAGTTCTAATTTTGTGCTTTAGCGATAGGGTGACACCTGTCCACTTCGAGAAAAGTGAAGTTAAGTTGTGTTTTTTCCACATGATTAAATCAAAATGTTCTCATTGGTTGAGAACTCATTTGGAAAAAAGTGAAAAAGGGTTGCATGGTTTTGTTTGTTGATCATCTGATGTGTTGGAAAGGAAATAAAATCAAGGGCTTGAATTCAAATTTGCTACTCTATGATGTTGTTCACACCCTATGAATGCTAAGGCTGCCAACTTTCAGTAATGGTAGAATTAATGAGCTACATGCAGATAAATTAAGAACCATTGGCGACGCTATATACCATGATTTGATCATTTTATTCATTACCTCTTTCATAAGTGTTTTGGTGAGTTGAATTTTTTTCTTGAGTGATATCACATGAAGAACTTACAGGTGCCTGATAGGTCATTTTATGAGTTTGAGAATCATTAGAAGTCTATGAAGAAGTTGTAAAGAAAATTGTATTGCAAGTGGATAGTTTTTAGGGTTTTTCTTTGGGTCTATATATTATTTTATAGAAGCCCTAGTTAAAAATGCCGCTGAAGAGGAATTTGTCTGGGAAAATAGAATGTAAAGATAGAGGCATCTTTGAGGATTTAATGCAATTGCTACCTCATTCAGATAATGGGGCAGCTAGATTAAAGGAGCTAGTTCTGAGAAACCCTAGGAATTCTGTAGCAGACGGAATCCATGATAGAGGGAATTGGATGAGAGATGCCAGGGTGGGTAAAGATCATAATGGTCTTATTTTATTCAGGTCAGCCTACTCACAGAGAAATTCCTATGCCCCCCTTAGTAATATTTAGCAATTTGATATAGGGAAGTTAGTGGTTCCTGGAGTATTCATGGATGCAGAGTTGTTGATACAAATTGCTAAGTGCTATGATCCTGTGACAAAATGTGTCAAGGATATAAATGGGAAGGACCTCATCAAAATCATAGATGATGAGATTAGGGAGGTATTTTCACTAAATGACCCTTCTATTGGGTTGGAAAAAATAGATTTCATAGAATTTATAGAGATATATGAGGCATAGAGGGATTATTTGAGAGTAGGGCCTTTAAGGGAATTTTTGGAAGAAATTGGGTCAATGTGTGTTGTTAGTGCAAGCACACCAGAGCCTTTTGTGCTAGACTTGTTCAGTAAGAGAGCACAAGATTTCTATAAGTCTCTGACATTTATTCTAGGGCATGATGAAGCCACTCATATGCTGATTCCATATATGTTCATGATGGTACAATCACTGGACCCCCAATTGGCATCAATTTTTGAGTTTGCATCTCATTTGGCTGACTTGATCCATGAGCGATTTATGGGAATCAAGAACATGAAGGTTAGTAGGCCTTTTGGATGGTATTCAATGCTTATGCATATGTACTTATACAAGGGTGAGAATTTCTTTTGCTTGATAGTCAACATTATGAAGGAGAGATATGGAGAAACCCTTCCAGTCCAATTGTGGACTAGAGTTTTGTCATGTGATAGAGTTGATTCTAGTTACATTAATTTTGACAGGGATTTTGCTTTAAGGCTCAGAACTCTATTATTTTTTGATAATTATAGAGTCCCAAGGGAGTTATTAAGGTTGATTAGACCAAAGGAATATAGTTAGGACATTACTATTATCCATAATTTTGGGGATATCATCTTGTATCCTATTTCTACAATTTTTAGGGTTTATGGTTGTAGAAAGGCACCATACATTTTACGTTATTAGGTCCCCTTGAAGGTAGGGTATGCTGAAATATTAAGATAGACTGGTGACTTGCAACAAACCACTCTAACTAGTAAGGGAAGGGGAAATTTCTTCCCAGACATAACTATAGCACATCGATATGTTATTACTAAGGGAGGTTGGGTCCATTTGAATAAAGTTCTACAGCCCTATAGAATGACAATGACCACCATCAAATGTGTGAATAATGAGGTTTTTCTATTAGGACTATTTAGAGAAAAGGTAAGATGTGCTCTCATAGAACACCAATTCAATTTTCCTAAGGATATCATAAGAAATGAGTTTGACCTCCAAACTCAAGAGATAAAAAAGGAAAAATTGGTAATCTACAAGAAATCTATAGATTTCATTAAAAACTTTGACAAAGCTTATGACCCATTAAAAGGTTTTGAACCATGGGCAAGGAAAGTCGGTGCCCTTATGGAACATTTTGAAGGCATCATGTAGGTAGTGAATGAGAAGAGGGTTGTTGTGAGTAAAACAGACCCTAAAATGGCTAAGAAAATTCTGAGCCAGTGAAGATATATGAAGTCAACTCCTAAGGGAACATATATTGTTCAAAAGAGGAGTGGTTACAGTGTCCTTTTGCAAAAATAGCAGAGAGGTGAGGATATTCCTTCTACCTCAAAAGGAAAAAGACCCATGGATGATCCAACAATGTAGGGACCCTCTCCTAAGAGGTTGAGACAAGAAGAATCAAGACCAGGAGAGAATGTCTATTCTCCTTCTCAATCCCCTATCCAATTAGATGAACATGGGGTAGCAGAATAGTTACTACAGTTGAGAAATGAGGGAAACATTTTTATTTCCAATGATGAATTACAAGAAGGGATGCCTGAGGCACCTAAGTAGGTGGCCATGGACCTTACTATTGATGAATTTGAGGGAAAACAAATGGACCCTATCCCGAAACAAGCCAGTCATTCTTTCATAGCTGATGAAAAATTTGTCAAGACTAGGGCATTCTACCAATTTTTATGGAGAATGAAAATAAACCAATATAAAGAGATCTGTCAGAAGAAAAGGGAAGAGTTCCCTGATAGGGACTTGATAGAAATAGAAAATGAGACCAAGGTAGAGATGGTCAAGTAGTTTGAAAAGATTAATCCTGAGGAGGAAACGGCTATGGTCCATACTGCAGGGGTGCTCATTCTGCCAGAGTGGGACATTGCTGATGCAATTGTCTTTGATCAAGTCAACAAAAAAAAGGTAAAAACTCTTGCTACTATAGAGCAGGCACAATAGGCTACTAGGGGAATTGCTTTCTCAGAGGATCACGTAGCCTTGGTGATGTGGTCCCTTAAAAGGGAGGAGAACAAAGGAAAAAGAGAAGCCCTTACTATAGAATATGTAGGAAACTTATTAGTATAGAGAGTAGGAGAGACTTTTGGTATAGAAGCATCAAATTTAATTTTAGAAACTGCCAAGCTCAATGTCAAAGTGGAAAAAAAGGATGCCCAAGAAAAATAAGAACTAAGGGCTAAATTTGAAATTGTCCTTAAGTCCTATAATGATCTCAAGATGGAATTTATCAAGAAGGATAAATTGATTGCTCAGTTATCTAGACCCCAGGACCATAGGTTTCCCCAATTGGCAATCTCTGATAAGCCTGCAGTGGCTTCATCCTCAAGCCCAATTGTTGAGTTTCCACCTTCACCACTCCTAGAGACAAGTATGGCTGCGAGAGTTAGTTGGGAGAAACAAAGATTAACAGAGGAGACTAATAAATTGAGGGAAATAAGAGTGCAACAGGAAAAGGAAAAAGATGAACATGTGAAAGCCACAACTTTGACAAACCAAAAATATGAAGAGAGAGTGACAGATGCAATAATGTAGTTTGCATATGATTTGAAGCCCTCCATATTCTTCAATCATGTCAGTAAGTTACATGTTTTATTTGTAGCTTTGAATAAGGAGAAGACTGAGATGTCACCAGTTGTGAAAAAATGGATTGAAAGGTCTCCAAATGTGAAATTGTTTCGTATGTTATCAAAAGGCCAAGAAGACCCTCATCCGTTGATTAAGCCAGTGCATCAGGCTGTGTAGAAAATAGTGCAGTATGATATCATTTTGGATAATTTTATCAAAAAATCAAGTATGTTGAAAGCTGAATTAATGCTTTCAAACTATGAATTGATGCCCACTAATGTTACAGACAAATGAAAATTTAAAGAATCATATCAGTGGAGAGAAGAGATGGATGGACTTTTATCAAAAAGAGTGACGAGTGTCTTAAATGACACTTATTCTATTGGTTGCACCATCAAATTATTAATAAATGCAAAATCAATGTTTGATATTATTTAGCATAAGGTCAGTCAAATAGAGAGTGAATGGGAATAGTTATCTAGCAAGAAGGCTGAGTTTGCAAATTTTGAGTTCCCAAGCGAAGAGGTGTATAATGAATGGAGGTATCATTACATACCTCATGTTGAAAAAGTTAATACTTTTCCAACCTCTTAGAGAAAGTAAAGGAAGTTACTTTTTGAGTCATAAAGGTTGTTGAGTTGTAGGAAGACATTCATTGCAGGATTGACTACAAGATATTGTGATCAGATTTGTTGAAAGAAGCCAAGGACAACATTGAAGACATAAAGCAGGGTGGCTCAGCTACAAATATCTCACCTATTTGATCAGTATATTTATTGTAAACCTTTTGAGGTTGTTGTAAAGTTTTTAGGTTAGGAATTTTGTAAACCTTAGAATGATCGGTAGCTTGTTCCATCTCCTTGTATATAAAGGATTTTTCACAATCATTCTAGGCATTGAGAGTTTAGGAGTTAAAAAGATAAAATTTCTAAAACCCTAGCCCTCAGTCAGGGATTGTAATATATTGTATCATTTTTCATCAAGCAATAGAAAGGAAGTACAGGTTGCTGCTACTATTTTGCAAGCTTATGGTCTAGAATGTGATGTATACAATGTTCAAAGGTTATATTTAATACAAAATTGCAAATCTTTATCTCTCCTTTGAATTTATTCTATAAATCTTTAAGTCTTTCTGAGATTTATATATATGTATTTAGCTTTGAGTTTTGATCTAGGATTGGATTAAATACTGCTCGAGGTGGGA
This sequence comes from Chamaecyparis obtusa, assembly GCA_027943335.1. Lineage (NCBI taxonomy): Eukaryota > Viridiplantae > Streptophyta > Pinopsida > Cupressales > Cupressaceae > Chamaecyparis > Chamaecyparis obtusa. The sequence continues at coordinate 263,530 of BSBK01002581.1, read as the reverse complement.
TACATGTTTGTTAAATTCATTTAAGGATTTTCTAAAAAGAAGGAAAGATTTGGAATGTCTTGTATTTATGTTTTAAGATCAGTTATTCTCCAAATATCTTTGTATTCATTTTGTCTTCTGATCTTTCACCCAATGGATAGGGCACTGACCTATGTTTCCCTATTTTTCTTTGTGTAGAGTGATTGAAATCTTGTGATCCCGAAACATTAAATCAATACCAGTCTTTTACATTTTTTTTATTTACTTTATCTATTGTTCTACCTAGTGATGGAGAGTCAATGAATAATAGGTTGTTATTTTGTACTTTCTCACTGTTATCTATTTTAAGATCTAGTATTCAATAAAGACCAGAGTTATATCTATTGGATTAGGTGTACCCACCTTGGTTTTGCAGAGCCAAAAGTGAAGAGGGCAGTCTTGTCCCTATAGTTCATCCAGTTACCTATAGATTTCTCACATTTGGAACTAACCCCTCCTTAATATCAGTCATAGGTATATTGGTATCTCATGGATTGTAAAATATTTTGAAGAACCAAAAAAATGGTGACTCTTCTAGGGACTTGTTAAGAAAGTTCTAAGTAACACAGGTACAAGTTGAGCTAGACTCCTGGCTTGCTTACAATAAAGCCACTTGGTTACTTTTCTTATAGAATTGATTCTTTTTCAAGGTTTTGCCTACCCCTTCCTTTTTCTTAAAAATCATAGAAAATCCCATATAGCTTGGGTGGAAACTCTAAAATATTAGTGCTAAGTCAAGTATTGATATATCACTATGAATTTCAAAAATACAAGGTCTTGGAGGAAGGAACACCTAGAGGAAAGTTTGCAGGGTGAGCTTCCAGCCACATCTAGATGAAGTCAAGTTAGGAGTAAAAAGGGTATTAGTGATATGTCTCTTACCTGGAAGCAAAAGGGAAACTGAAGACAAGAAGGTCTTGCTCCTCCTAGTTAGGAAGGAAATTCCTCAGAATATGAGGAGGTAGTTGATTTGGGTTTAAATCAGTATGAGGATTATTATTCCCCTACAGAAAGAGAGGTTGAAAGATTACCCTACAATAGGAAAATAGTCCCAAATAGATGGTATGGAGGGGAGAGAAGATCTATAAGTAAAAGCAAGGGTGGACAAGACTTTGTTCCCCCTTTCACCCTTGGTTCATCATTGCCCCAAGGCCTCCATGAGTCTCAGGATTAGCAAGAAGAGCCTCAAGCACAACAAGTTGAATCTAAATCAACTTTGATTGATTCGAAGGAAATATTTGAGGAAGTATACGAATTGGAAAGAAGAATTCATGAAAAAGAAGCCATTAGGTAGAAAAGAGAAAAGGAAAGGGAAGAAAAAATCAGACATGCCATGATAAGGGTTGATTAGTTAAAAAGACAATTATTAAATTTAGAGGCTATAAATTATGTTCCCATTCCTAAACAGACAAGTGAATAGCCTATTGTCCACTAGGTTTTTGAAACAAGGGACCCAAAGGATAAGGGAAAGAAAAAGGTAGTGGGTATTTCAATCAAGGAACCTGTAGGCCCTAAGATCCCTATAGATCAAACTTTAAGGTTGGAAGTAGACCTTGAAAAGGCTAAAAGGGAACAAGAATTATTAGCTAAAGAACTTGAAAAGGCAGAATTAGAAGCTTTAGCATTAGAAAAGAGAAAGAAGATTGACTTTCTTAAATGGTCTACAGGACCCACCAACTTTGCTAATTCCACCATGACACAAAGAACTAATGTTGCAAACATAGCTAGTCACACAACTAGTGTTCCCCCACCAGGAGGGCTCAAAATCTCTACCATAACAAACACTAATGCATCTACATCTCAGGGTGTTGGTATATCCAATACATGACCTATTCATGAAAGATGTAAATAATTGATTTTCACTGGCATCCCTGGGTATCCTAACCCTATCCCTAAAGAAATTAGTAAGAGGCTCCCTAAATTTACTAAAAGTAATGTTGTTACTTATGAAGAGAACCTAAAAACATTTATTGATGTAATTGATGATTATAACTTTGTGCTTGATGATGTTATAATGAAATTATTTGTACAATCTCTAATAGAAGATTCAAGGGATTGGTTTAGGGCTTTGCCACATGGTAGCATAGGTTCATGGGATAAGCTTAGGCATTGTTTCAAAGAATAGTATGGTGACAAAACAAATGAGGGTTTTATGCTAAATGAATTTAATAACATAAAAAATAATTTCAATGAGGATGTCGTTGAGTTTAATGTTAGATTGCAAAAGGCCATGCATAAGTTATTGTAGGTCATCAAATTAGATGACAGAGTGTGTCTTGTAACATATTTAAATGCTTTTGACTCTAAGATGGGCTACCTTTTGAGAGATAAAAATCCAAGGAGTCTTGTTGAAGCTTACAAATTATCTGTGAACATAGAGAGTAACTGAAGAATTTTAGGAAAGTTGGGAAGAAGGGAAGACAACAAATAACCATTACTCAATAGAAAGGATCCAGGAAAGCCTATGAGTGTAAAACCTAAGGATGATGATAGCTTGAAGTAGATATTGAAAGTAATAAAGGACTTGAAGCCTGGTGAAAATAGAGATAATAAAATTACAAGAGGAGATAAGCCTCCTTTTAATAATTTCAACAAGTTACCAAGAATGCAGAATTATCCATATAACACTCAATGGAAAGATGGGAAGCCTATTCTTCCTCAGAGAAGGGATAAACTGAATGATAGGACCCTTGATCCATTGTAGAGGAACTCAATGAATATGGTGGAAGAGGTTCCATGGTGTATTGCTTGTCAGTCACCACATGATCCTAATTATTGTGTCATATCCCAGAGTGTCTCTTCACAAGATGAACAAGAGTCTAATGAGGAACAACATTATGATGACCAAGGATGTGGAATGGTTTCCTCCCATGTTTGGCATGAGGTTGACTCTACTGAAGAGGATGAAAATTAGGATGTTTTTAATTCTTAGGCCAAAACTGAATCCTACCATCAACAAGTTTTTTCAGATGAGGATAGTGAATTTGATAATGTCCAATGCAATGTTTTGAGGGATAGGAAGCAGTTGTTTTAAGGAGGCCTTCTGATGAGTAAATTTCCTTAATAATAGAATACATGGTTACTCAAGCTAAAACAAATTACAACCTAAGAAATAGAGTGATTGGTAGTCCAAATCAGAAGCTTGCTGGAATTTTCATCAAGAAAATGGACAAAGATGTAAAAACATCACATGACAAGTCTAAGGATGCCAATGTTGTTGATAAGGTCAAAATAAAGAAAAATGCTAAACCTAACATTGTTTATAAGATAAAATCCAAACCCACAGCTAAGGTTATTCTAGCTTTGCAAAAAGAGGATGAAGTCCATAATAAAAAAACTACAGACATATCCATCTAGGAGATTGATAAAGAAGTTGCAAATTTAAAGCCATATATCTCTGATTCAAAATATGTCCCAATTGATATGAGTAAATTATTGTCTCAGACTACTATTAAAGTTCCATTTCTTGAGATGATGAGAATAGAGGAGCATAAGGAAAAGGCTCTAAATTGGGTAAATGGTGTGGTGCCCATGGATTCCGAAAAAATAGAAAGAAGTGAGAAACAAGTAGTAGCCTTGAATGATGAAAATGAGAACGACAATGAAGAGATTGTTTTTGAAATCCCCCAAATTTATTTGGATACAAATGTTGTTAGTACTACAGTAGGAAGAGCTGATCCTTTCTTTTTAACCCTGCAGATAAATGGAAAGTTTCTAAAAAATTGCATGATTGATTCTAGGGAATCAAACACTGTTATGCCTACTGAGGTTATGGAGTCATTGGGTTAAAGGTGGACACACCCCATGGAAGATGTCAAGCTATGGATTCAAGGGAAGTACCAGTTGTGGGTACTATCAAGGCTTTTCCTTATAGATTGGCTGCATACCCCAGCAAAAAATTAACCATGAGTGTTTTGGTAGTGGATATCCCTCCCCAATATGGGATGTTGTTATCAAGAAAGTGGAGTGCTTCCATGGGAGGAAACATACAATGTGACTTATCATTTGCTACATTTAATTTTGAGGGACAGAATATCAAGATCACCAGGGAATCTAGAACTCCACATATGATTGAAGAGGAAGAAGACACCATGAATTGTTTCCTTGATACTGACATTAATGCTTTCAAAGTCCAAGGTAAGGAAGTAGAGGAGGATATTGAGCTAGTTCAAAAGTTAGAAAACCAAGAGGGATGGATTGACCTTGATAGTCTATGGACTACGTACTTTGATGGAGCAAACTCAAAGGAGGGGTTCGAAGCTGGAATATTACTCATATCTCCGAAGGGTAAAACTTTCAAATTCTCCTTTACTTTGTTATTTTCATGTACAAATAATGTTGCAGAATATGAGGCTCTATTGATAGGTCTAAGGTTAGCATCAAGGCATGGCATAAAATGTTTGAAAGTAATAGGTGACTCTGAGTTAGTTGTTTCCCAAATTAGATCAAAGTATGCTGAACAAAAAATCAAAAATTAAAGTAGTATAGGAATGCAATATGGGATGAGATTGAAAGCTTTAGTGATTTTAATATTTGTTGGATGGAAAGAAGTCAAAAAAAAATGGCATACTTGTTGGCTAATGTGGCCTTCAAACCTGAAGATGTTACATTTTTAGATATATCTAATATAGAGGTACAAGCCAGGCCTTCCATCCCTGATAATATAGAGAATTGGTAGGTTTTCTCTGATGACCAAGACATATTAAGATTTCTCCAGTGCGACTCTCACTTTGGTGACAAAGAGATGGATTTCAGTACTTATGTTGATACAATGAATGGTCAAGATGTCATTTTTGGGAAAGAGGTTTTGTAGTTAAAGTCAAATAGAGTTCCCAAAGGATTAGTTACTCTGGAAAGGGCATTTGACAATAAAGATAAAAATTTTTCTACTAGTACTGATAAAACAAATGAGCTTGAAGAAATAAACTTGGGAACAAGAATAGTCTCCAAGAAGGTTTATATAGGCAATTGTCTGTCCCTAAGAACTAGAAAAAACTTGATTGATCTTCTCAGAAAATTTAGACATATTATGAAGATCACAAGGCTTATAGAGAGGACCTCTTTCAACATGAGATTCCACTCAAGGAAGGAACAAAACCTTTTAGACAAAATTTGAGACTTGTTAACCCAACCTTGGCACCTAAAATGAAGGGAGAACTCAAAAAGATGATGGATGCTAGGATAATCAAGCCTATTAGGCACTCCACTTCAGTTTCAAATTTGGTGCCTGTCAGAAAGAAGAATGGTGACATTAGGCTTTGTGTTGATTTTAGAAACCTTAACATAAATTCTCTAAAGGATAACTATGGATTGCCAAATATGGAGAACATGTTACAAAAGGTCACTAAGTCAGAATTAATGTCCATGATGGATGGTTTTTATGGTTATAATCAGGTGATGGTCAAAGACACAGAGCAATTTAAAACTACATTTACAACCCCATGGGGGACATATGTTTATGTGAGGATGCCTTTTGGATTGACTAATGCTGGTGCCACTTTTCAAAGGGCTATGGATGTGGCTTTTGCAAATTTTATTGATAGGTTTATGGTAGTATATCAAGATGATCTAATAGCTTTCTCAACCAAGGAGGAACAACAATGCCAACACCTAGAAAAGATTTTCATTAGCGCACTACAGTATGGTGTTTCTTTAAATCCAAAGAAGTGTGTTTTTGGTGTGGTAGAAGGAAAAATTCTAGGGCATATTGTTTCAAAGGATGGGGTGAGGATAGACCTTGAAAGGGTCAAAGCCATTGATAAACTATCTTTGCCAAAGAATATCAAGGGGATTCAGTTCTTTCTAGGACAAGTTAATTTCTTAAGGATATTTATTACAAACTTTGCAGAAATCAGCATTCCCATATCAAGAATGTTGAAGAAAGGAGCAAAGGTTGAGTGGAATGATGAAGCAATATAGGCTTTTAATAACATTAAAAGAGCTATCAAGCATGCCCCAGTTTTGAAAACACCAGATTACAACAAACCTATGCAGATTTTTTCCTTTGCATCTGCCCACACTATTGCTGCAGTACTCTTATAGAAAAATGCTGATGGTTTTGAACAACCTATTTCTTTTTTTAGCAAGAGTTTGTAGGAAACAAAATTAAATTATGATATTATTGAATAACAAGCTTATGCCTTGGTAAAGGCTATTAAAACATTTAGATGTTATCTAGTTGGAGCCACAGTAGTTGCCTATGTTCCAAGTGCTGTAGTCAAGGATATTTTGGTCCAACAAGAGGTTTCAGGAAGGAGGTGTAGATGGATCAATAGGATTCAAGAATTTAATATTGACATCCACATTACAAAGCTAGTAAGAGGGTTGGGCCTGGCAAAGTTGATGGCTCAAAGCAACTTAAATGCAAATCAAATAAATATGTTGGATGAAAATCATAGACCTTTTATGTGTGACATGGACTATTGTGAGTGGTACAAGGACATTGTCAAGTATTTGAAAAAGATGGTTTTACCTCCTGAGTTAGATGATAACAAGAAAAGAACCATTAAACTTCATTACATAAGATATGAATTATAAATGGTGAGTTGTGGTGGAGAAGCAATGATGGTGTTTTGCTAAGGTGTGTAGATCAGGGTAAGGCCAAACTTTTGATGGATGAAATGCACAATGGGATTTGTGGAGGACATTATATGGAAAGGACTACAGCCCATAAGATCATCAGGTCAAGTTTTTGGTGGCCATCACTTTTCAAAGATACCCATCAGTTTGTAAAAAAGTGTGATCCTTGTCAGAGATTTGCAGGGAAATTAAAATTCAATGGAAATCTACCTCTCAAACTTATTTATGTTCAGGCTCCTTTCCAAAAATGGGGTATGGATTTCATTGGTGAAATCCCTAATAAGTCCAGTGGTGGACATGCTTATATCCTAGTGGCAACTGATTATTTCACCAAGTGGGTTGAAGCAATCCCCTCGAGAAGAGCAACTAGAAAAGTAGTAACAGACTTTATGATGCAAAATATCCTGATAAGATTTGGTTGACCAGAGACCATAGTTGTTGATAATGCAATGTGTTTTAGGTCAGAGGAGTTTGTCCACTTTTGTCAAAAAAATGGTATAAAAATCTCTTATTCATCAACTTACCATCCACAAGGCAATGGCCAGGCAGAATCTAGCAACAAGAGTTTGATTAAAATTCTGAAAAGAGTCCTGGATAAAAATAAGAAGGCATGGGATTCCAAATTATTACAAGCCTTATGGGCTGATAGGGTTACAGTCAAGAAAGCAATAGGGTGTTCCCCTTTTGACTTGGTATATGGGATCAATGCAAGATTACCTCAGAATAATTTGTTACAGATGTACTAGTTCATTCAGGCATATGATGATGATGTGGAAGAAGATATGACTGTCAGAATAAATGATTTAATTCGGTTAAGCGAGATAAGAAATGAAGCACATGATAAAAATGAGAAGATGCAGGGCCGATGTAAAGTCCTATATGACAAAAAGACTACTCAGAGGAATTTTTTAAGTGGTGACATGGTCCTAATGTGGAATACAAGACTAGAAGATAAAGCAAAGCATGGGAAATTTGATCCCACCTAGTTAGGCCCATATATTATTGAAGAAAAATGGGGAGAAAATTCTTATCTATTGAAGAATATAACAGGAGATCTTATGGAATTGCTAGTTCATGGTCAATTCTTAAAATTTTATTTTTCTTAAGGTCTCCTGAGTCCTTGTGCAGGTTTAGTTTTAAAATTTTGTGTACATTTCCCTATTTTTTGTCAAAGTTTTGTTTTGGTCTGCTCTTCCAAGAGATTCTAGTTTTCTCATTGTTCTATAGGAGATACACATCCCCAAGCATGAGCCACTATTATCACTACGTAAATTTTTCCAGCTTCATGCTAACATTTTTGAAAATGATCTAGTTTAGAGACCCGATGGTTAGGTTTTGTGGTGAAAACCCTAGGTTTGATGGAAGCCCTAGTTGGTCTTAAGCCTTGTTATAATTTTGTGTTACCTTTTTTCTCACTAATTCTCTAGATATGCATGTGATTTTTTCCCCCTTTTGGAATCACCCTTTTACATGTTATATTGTTAGGTTGTCGGATGGGGGACCTTTTAATTATTTCTTTATAAAGCCTAAGTTTCTGATTAAATTTTCAATAGTATCAAACCACTTTAAATATGTTGTTGTCATTAAAATACAAGACTGCCTGTTGTCAGAATGTCTGACATGTGCTTTAGCGATGAACCACCACCTGTCCAAGTGGGCCCATTTGGTAAAGGGGTGTGCTAGAAATTAAACAATGGATCATATCAATGGTTGTCACTATACCATTGGACCAAGATGATAGCCTTTTTAAGCATCATGCTTTAGAAACAGGCATCCGATCAAACTTCTCACTGAAAATGGTAGGTTCTAGCTTGTCAGTCTCCGTGGCAATCCTCTTGGGTTGACATCTGTCTTTAGTGATGTAGCAGCTGTGGGGTCAAACTTTTCAAAGCATTAAATGACAGATTGATCTTACGGTTGTCGTTATACCATTGAAAAAAGATGTAAGGAATTTAAACTTGTGGTATAGCGATGACTGTGTGATCCTCTTTAAGGAATGAAGTGTGAAGTGAGCCCTAGGATGCTATGTCACACCGATATGTTCTCTTTCTATTAGTTATAGTTAATTTGTGATGTGGCAGTTGTTAGGGTTTTGGGTGCCGAGAAAGAAAAGGAGAAGGGGTCCACTTGCCAGTTTTTGCAGCGTGGCATCTTTTGTTTCGACAAAGGCTGAGTGAAGCATCATAGTGGGGCCTGCCTTCTCAGATGATCAAAGTCTGACATGATCTCATGGTTGTCATTATACCACTGGGATAAGGTGCACATTTTTTAGGGTTAGTAGTATAGTGACAACTATTGATCTTGTTTAAATATGGGGATCGCTAGGTGGGTCCTTTGTTATTGACTCTTGATGATGCAGTCATTTTTGATTGGCCAAGGGTAATAATGACATGTCAAAGTTACCAGTGTGTTTGACACCGAGGATGAAATTATGGTTTCCTACTTGTTGACTTGTCTGACATGGCACCTCCTAATTCAATAAATTTTTCAAAAGGAAAGGTGGGGTCACTTCTTTGGAAATGGGTAAAGAGCTATGTGTTTAAAAGAATCTTGTGGCTATTGTTACACTGCTAAATGAAGATGTTAGAGTTCTATGCTTGTGATTTAGTGATAGGGTGACACCTGTCCACTTTGAGAAAAGTGAAGTTAAGTTGTGTTTTTTTCCACATGATTAAATCAAAATGTTCTCATTGGTTGAGAACTCATTTGGAAAAAACTAAAAAAGGGTTGTGTGGTTTTGTTTGTTGATCGTCTGATGTGCTGGAAAGGAAATAAAATCAACAAGTTGAATTCAAATTTGCTACTCTGTGATGTAGTTCACACCTTGTGAATGCTAAGGCTACCAAATTTTAGTAATGGCTGAATTAATGAGCTATGTGTGGATAAATTGAGAACTGTTGGCGACACTATATACCCTAATTTGATCATTGTATTCATTACCTCTTTCATAAGCGTTTTGGCAAGCTAAATTATTTTCTAGAGCGATGTCATGCAAAGAACTTATAGGTGCCTGGTAGGTCATTTTTTGAGTTTGAGAATTGTTAGAAGTTTGTGAAGAAGTTGTAAATAAAATTGTATTGCAAGTGGATAGTTTTTAGCATTTTTATTTGGTTCTATATATTGTTTTATAGAAGCCCTAGTTAAAAATGTTGCCGAAGAGGAATTTTTCTGGGAAAACAAAATGCAAAGAAAGAGGTGTCTTTGAGGATTTAATGCAATTGCTACCTCATTTGGATAATGGGGCAGCTAGATTAAAGGAGCTAGTTCCGAGAAACCCTAGGAATTCTATAGCAAATGGACTCCATGATAGAGGGAATTGGATGAGAGATGCCAGGGTGGGTAAAGATCATAATGGTCTTATTTTATTTAGGTCAGCCTACTCATAGAGAAATTCCTATGCCCCCCTTAGTAATATTTAGCAATTTGATATAGGGAAGTTGGTGGTTCTTGGAGTATTCATGGATGCAGAGTTGTTGATACAAATTGCTAAGTGCTATGATCCTGTGACAAAATGTGTCAAGGATATAAATGGGAATGACCTCATCAACATCACAGATGATGAGATTAGGGAGGTATTTTCACTAAATGACCCTTCTATTGGGTTGGAAAAAATAGATTTCATAGAACTTATAGAGATATATGAGGCACAGAGGGATTATTTGAGAGCAGGGCCTTTAAGGGAATTTTTGGAAGAAATTGGGTCAATGTGTGTTGTTAGTGCAAGCACTCTAGAGCCTTTTATGCTGGACTTGTTCAGTAAGAGAGCACAAGATTTCTATAATTCTTTGACATTTTTTCTAGGGTATGATGAGGCCACTCATATGCCGATTCCATATATGTTCATGATGGTACAATCACTGCACCCCCAATTGGCATCAATTTTTTATTTTGCATCTCATTTACCTAACTTGATCCATGAGGGATTAATGGGAATCAAGAACATGAAGGTTAGTAGGCCTTTTGGATGGTATTCAATGCTTATGCACATGCTCTTATACAAGGGTGAGAATTTCTTCAGCTCGACAGTCAACATTGTGAAGGAGAGATATGGAGAAACCCTTCTAGTCCAATTATGGACTACAGTTTTGTCATGGGATACAGTTGATGCTACTTACATTGCTTTTGATAGGGATTTTTCTTAACGGCTCAGAACCATGTTATTTTCTGATAATCCTAGAGTCCCAAGGGAGTTATTAAGGTTGATTAGACCAAAGGAATAATATCAGGACATTACTATTGTCAATAATTTTGGGGATATTATCTTGTATCTTGTTTCTATAGTTTTTCGGGTTTATGGTTGCAGAAAGACACCATATATTTTACCTTATTAGGTCCCCTTGAAGGTAGGGTATGCTAAAATATTAAGACAGATTGGTGACTTGCAGGAAACCACTCTCACTAGTAAGGGAAGTGAAACTTTCTTCCCAGACATAACTATAGCACATCAATATGTTATTACTAAGGGAGGTTGGGTCCATTTGAATAAAGTTCTATAGCCCTAAAGAATGACAATGACTACCATCAGATGTGTAGATAATGAGGTTTTTCTATCAGGACTGTTTAGACAAAAGGCAAGGTGTGCTCTCATAGAACACCAATTCAATTTTCCTGAGGATATCATAAGAAATGATTTTGACCTCCAAACTCAAGAGATAAAAAAGGAAAAATGGGTAATCTAAAAGAAATCTATAGATTTCATTAAAATTTTTGACAAAGCTTATGACCCATTAAAAGGTTTTGAGCCATGGGCAAGGAAAGTGGATTCCCTTATGGAACATTTTGAAGGCATCATACATGTAGTGAATGAGAAGAGGGATGCTGTGAGTAAAACAGACCCTGAAATGGCTAAGAAAATTCTAAGCAAGCCAAGATATATGAAGTTAACTCCTAATGGAACATATATTATTCAGAAGAGGAGTGGTTATAGTGTCCTTTTGCAAACAGAGTAGAGAGGTGAGGATATTCCTTCTACCTCAAAAAGAAAAAGACCCATGGATGATCCAACAATGCAGGGACCCTCTCCTAAGAGGCTAAGACAAGAAGAATCAAGACCAGGAGAGAATGTCTATTCTCCTTCTCAATCGCCTATCCATTTAGATGAACATGGGGTATTAGAATCGTTAGTACAATTGAGAAATGAGGGAAACATTTTTGTTTCCAATGATGAATTACAAGAAGGGATGCCTGAGGCACCTAAGGAGGTGCCTATGGACCTTACTATTGATGAATTTGAGGGAAAAAAAATGGACCCTATCCTGAAACAAGCCAGTGATTCTTTCATAGCTGATGAAAAATTTGTCAAGACTAGGGCATTCTACCAATTTTTATGGAGAATGAAAATAAACCAATATAAAGAGATCTGTGAGAAGAAAAGGCAAGAGTTCCCTGATAGGGACATGATAGAAATAAAAAATGAGACCAAGGTAGAGATGGTCAAGCAGTTTGAAAAGATTACTCCTGAGGAGGGAAGGGCTATGGTCCATACTACAGGAGTTCTCATTCTACTAGAGTGGGAAATTGTTTATGCAATTGTCTTTGATCAAGTCAGGAATAGCAAGGTAAAAAATCTTGGTACTGCGGAGCAGGCAGAATGGGCTACTAGAGGAATTGCTTTCTCAGAGGATCATGTAGCCTTGGTGATGTGGTCCCTTAAAAGGGAGGGGAACAAAGGAAAAAGAGAAGCCCTTACTACAAAATATGTAGGAAACTTATTAGTAGAGAGAGTAGGAGAGACTTCTGGTATAGAAGCATCAAATTTAATTTTAGAAACTGCCAAGTTCAACGTCAAATTGGCAGAAAAGGATGCCCAAGAAAAAGAAGAACTAAGGGCTAAATTTTAAAATTTCCTTAAGTCCTATAATGATCTCAATATGGAATTGATCCAGAAGGATAAATTTATTGCTTAGTTATCTGGACCCCGGGACCATAGGTCTCCCCAATTGGCAATCTCTGATAAGTTTGCAGTGGCTTCATCCTCAAGCCCAATGGTTGAGTTTCCATCTTCACCACTCCCAGAGACAAGTATGGATGTGAGAGTTAGTTGGGAGAAACAAAGATTAATAGAGGAGACTAATAAATTGAGGGGAATAAAAGTGCAACATGAAAAGGAAAAAGATGAACATGTGAAAGCCACAGCTTTGACAAACCAGAAATATGAAGAGAGAGTGATAGATGCAATAATGCAGTTTGCATATGATTTGAAGCCCTCCATATTCTTCAATTATGTCAATAAGTTACATGTTTTATTTGCAGCTTTGAATAAGGAGAAGACTGAGATGTCACTGATTTTGAAAAAATGGATTGAAAGCTCTACAAATGTGAAATTGTTTTGTATGTTATCAAAAGGCCAAGAAGACCCTGATCCACTGATTAAGCCAGTGCATCAGGCTATGAAGAAAATAGTGCAGTATGATATCATTCTGGATAATTTTATCAAAAAATCAAGTATGTTGAAAGCTGAATTAATGCTTTCAAAATATGAACTGATGCCCACTATTGTCACAAAAAAAGGAAAATTTAAAGAATCATATCAGTGGAGAGAAGAGATGGATGCACTTTTATCAGAAAGAGTGACTGGTGTCTTAAATGACACTTATTCTATTGGCGGCACCATCAAATTATTAACAAATGAAAAATCAATGTTTGATACTATTCTGCATAAGGTCAGTCAAATAGAGAGTGAATGGGAATAGTTATCTAGCAAGAAGGCTGAGTTTGCAAATTTTGAGTTCCCAAGCGAAGAGGTGTACAATGAATGGAGGTATTAGTACATACCTCATGCTGAAAAATTTAATAATTTGCTAACCTCTTAAAGCAAGTAAAGGCAGTTAGTTTTTAAGTCATAAAGGTTGTTGAGATGCAGGAAGACATTCATTGTAGGATTGAATACGAGATATTGTGATCAGATTTGTTGAAAGAAGCCAAGGACAACATTGAAGACATAAAGCAAGGCAGCTCAGCTACAAATATCTCACCTGCTTGATCAGTGTATTTAATGTAAACCTTTTGAGGTTGTTCTAAAGGTTTTAGGGTAGGAATTTTGTAAACCCTAGAATGATTGGTAGCTTGTTGCATCTCCTTGTATATAAAGTATTTTTCATGATCATTCTAGGCATTGAGAGTTTAGGAGTTAAAAAGATAAAAAAAATTTAAACCCTAGCCCTCAATCGGGGATTGTAATATATTGTATCATTTTTCATCAAGCAATAGAAAGGAATTACAGGTTGCTACTGCTATTTTGCAAGCTTATTGTCTAGAATGTGATGTATACAACGTTCAAAGGTTATACTTAATTCAAAATTACAAATCTTTATCTATCCTTTCAATTTATTCTGTAAATCTTTAAGTCTTTCTGAGATTTATATGTATGTATTTAGCTTTGAGTTCTGATCTAGGATTGGCTTAAATACTGCTCAGGGTGGGATACATGTTTTCTAATTCATTTAAGGATTTTCTAAAAAGAAGGAAAGAGTTGGAATGTTTTGTATTTATGTTTTAAGACCAGTTATTCTCCAAATATCTTTGTATTCATTCTATCTTTTGATCTTTCACCCAATGGATAGGGCACTAGCCTATGTTTTCCTATTTTTCTTTGTGTAGAGTGATTGAAATCTTGTGATCCTGAAACATTAAATCAATACCAATCTTTTGCATTTTTTTAATTTACTTTATATGTTGTTCTACCTAGTGATGGAGAGTTAATGAATAATAGATTGTTATTTAGTACTTTCTCACTATTATGTATCGTAAGATCTAGTATTCAGTAAAGAATAGATTTATATCTATTGGATCAGGTGTACCCACCTTGGTTTTGCAGAGCCAAAAGTGAAGAGGGCAGTCTTGTCCCTATAGTTTGTCCAGTTACCTATGGATTTCTCACATTTGGAACTAACCCCTCCTTAATATCAGTCATAGGTATATTGGTATCTCATGGAGTGTAAAATCTTTTGACGAATCAATAGATTGCTAGGAGTTGGTTGCCAGAGGAAGATTTCTAGAAGGATATCTACTCAAGGATTGAAGCTTTGCAGAGATTGTCTAGTCAAAAGAAGAGGATTCTCTGCAAGACCCAAGGTAGGGTCTAAACTGGGAAGAATCTCCATTCTTCCTCTTTGTGTGTGAATGTGTTTGTATATGATATGATAATAAAACTATTTATGATTATATTGTTTTTGTTTATGGTCATGTGGAAAGATGAGTTTATCTTATATTGAAATAAATAGGGAAGTCTAGAAAGAAATAGGAAGAGTCATGAAGGTGTAGGATTGAAATGCAGTCATTTTCTTACTATTTTCCTCTTGTAGAATTCTCTATGAAATTGATTCTTTTATTTGGGTTAATTTGGTCTATAGGATCCTTAGTATTCTCCTTTTTATCTTCCTTCTTTCTAGAATATTCTTGAGTGCTTCCAAAATTTAGAACTGTTATTTCAATCTTACTAGTCCATGTCAGTTTGTGCACCACTTTTCTTGTCCAGATCTAGAACAGATTTGTTAGATAGATTGGATGGATTGATGAGCCATTTCAAAAGGGAAACTAGGAGATCTCAAATGGGTCATGCTCAGATTAGGCAACCATAGTTCCCATAATGCCCAGTTTTACCCGCAAGTCATAGCAGACAGTCATATTTTGAAGTTTCTATTGGTTTATTATTGATCAAGCAGGTCGATTTAGTATTAGCTGACCAGGTCAGCTTAGTATTAGCTAAGTAGGGTTGGCTTAGTATTAGCCGAGCAGGGTCAATTTAGTATTAGCTGAGCAGGGTCAGTGTCGTATTGACTGAGCAAGACAGGAATGTTAGTGTTAACCGACCAAAACTGTGTCAACCTACCAAAGCTAGTGTCAACCAACCCGTCTATGTCGACCAACCAATCTATATCAATTGACCAAACTGTTTGACCTGAGGAAGGTAGTGTCAACCAAGTAGACTGTATCAACCGAGCAAATTAATGTTAACAAGATTTATACAAGTATAACATTTAAGTTTATGTACTTTAATTTCTTATACTTTAAGTTATACTTGTATAATACTTGTATAAAGGGTTTAGGTACCTTCTAAGATGATTGGGATAGGTTTCAGATTCATGGGAGTTAAGATACAATTTCTAATTTTGAGATTTCTTGAAAATTCAAACTTAGCCAAAATTCAAGCACGTGAGATTTTCCTAGATTTTTTATATAAGCTATGGAATGTTGTGTAAATGCATATGGGAAGTTTTATGTCATATCTTATGAATTTCTATACTTGGTTTTGATTATAAGATTTTGTTTATACTTGGTTTTTTTTTGGTAGAATCCATAATGAAAAGTAAGGACTTGTTTAGGTGGCTTGAGTGCACCGAAGGGCTCCCTAGACCTATTAGATGGATCTTTTGAAACTACTTGATGTTTTCAGGATTTGTGTGTGTGTCGGTAGGGGACTAGGTACCCAAGGTGAGTGGCTCATCATAGGTGTTGGAACCCTGAAGTGGTTACCAGATGATCCTATGGGTGGGTAATTAAAAAGTGATAATCTATTAATGAATCTAGGAAAAAGGGGGGAAATAAAAGATAATGAAAGAAAACATGTTAATGGCCACATAGTCCTGTTGGAGTACCGTGACCATGGGTAAATGCCAGGGTGGATCCCTATTTGTAAAGGGGGGACCGGGGTTACATGGTTGCCTGGGTGGATCCCAATACACAGGTTGTGTGATGACACTCACTTAGGTGGTATCCTACAACCTTGACCTCTATGTTATAGTATGATGATATTTTATGTTCTTTTTGAGTCTTAGATTTCTTTATCTTTTGAGCCTTAGATTGCTTAGGGCCTTGTGAGTATCTTGGTTCTATCTCCTAGCACAGGGGGTGAAACTTCACTAGTTTGACATGGTTGGATGGAAAAAGTCTTTTGAGGTCCTGTTCATGGTTCGTGACTTGGATGCGTTCAAATTTATGTATTGATGCAAATATTTGTAATTTTTATTTTTGAAAAGACAGATGAAAAGATATGTTGTAATGCCTTTGGGATGTTCATGTACCTATTATTATGATATCTATTATTAGAAAGATGTAATTGAAAAGAAAAATAATGTAATTGGGAGGGATAGCTCTAGGCTTTGTTTCAAGGGTTGTTATTTGAAAGATTAAAGTTGTAAATGTATAGTGTAATGTTGAATGATCCTTTCTATCTCTCCTATGTTGCAATAAAAGATAATGTTTATTATGCTAAGGTTAAGATGTAATTTGTAAGGAATAGTTATTCAATGTGTAGGAAGGAGAAATGAAATTAGTATATAAAGCAAGAAATATAATTGTAAAAGAAATGTTATTTTCTTATCCTATCTCTTAAGTTCTTAAATGTGAAAGTAAAGAAAGGAAATGAAATTCAATTTGGATAAGTAATGTAAATATGTTAGTAAATGAATTCATTAAGGGAACCTTAAGGAATGTAAATGTGAAGTAGTAATGATGTAATGTTAGGAAAAAAAATTGTTAGTTGCAATTTTTGCTCATAAGACTTGATTCCTTATGTATTCCCTGGTGGGGACATTTCATTTGGTATCAGAGCCCTAGTTTCTACACTGGGAGCTCAGGGTCTAGTTACATTTGAAACTCCAAAATTTTCAACACATTGAATGCTACTTTTAAACATGCACTAAAAACTAATATTGCACCACTCTCATAGGATGCCTCCCGTTACTCACAGAAGAGCTAGGGATAGGACTTAGCAGTCTTCTCCTAGATCTCACCCAGAGAGTTCCCATGGGGAGCATGAGGGAGAGAAAAATAAAGATAACCATGGAATGAGAGTTATATTAATGACTAGAAGGAGCCCAACATAGACAACTTATGCAAAAAATTCTACTTAGACTCAACAACCTTGAAAATAGAGTCAATTTCGAAGAAGGAAACCAAGCTGAACACCAAGATAGGGAAAGAGAAAGAAGCCCTAGGAGAAGGCAAGTTAGGAAATAATCTAAAGATAGGGATACCGCTCACATGAGGGACTTGCTCAAAGTCAAGGTACCCCTCTTCTATGAAAGTGAAGGTGGATCTACAGTAGAAACCTAGTTATTTGACCTTGATTGGTGTTTTTGTATGCACCCTTTTAGTAGCAACGTCAAGGCTAGATGCACTATTATGAATCTAAGGAATTTTGCATCTACATGGTGGGATATGGAAGAAGACAAGCTTCAAGTCACCATCAACACAATTTCATGGGAATTGTTCCTAGAAAGCTTTAAGGATCAATTCATCTCTAATCAGTGGAGGCAAGGAAGGGTAGAAAAATTCCACCACCTCAAGCAAGCTAACATGTCGATGGAAGAGTACAAAAGAAAGTTCTATGAACTTAAGCCTTTCTCAGGCTTTAGAGATGATGGACCCATACTTGTCCAACATTTCATTAGAGGTCTGAACAACCAATTATCAGGGTAGGTAGTAGTCTTAGAACCCCAAATTCTTTGGGATGCCCTCACTAAGGCATACCTTGTTGAAAGGAAGGACAAACGAAGAGGTGGCTATGCTAGTGGCCAAACATTCAATGCTGGATCAGGTCCTAAGAGGAATTTTGATCAAGGAAATTCCAACTCTAAGAACCAACAGTCATCTTTCAAAGGTGGACAAAACTTCGCTAAGAAAAAGTTTCAGAATAATAACAAAAATAATGGTAAGTTTCAACAACCCTAGAACGGAGGGAATTATCAGACTCAACAAAGGTTTCCTCCTCCATAATCCTAGAATTCTCAAAATTTCAATAGAGGAGGTTATCAACAATCTAGCACACCTCCTACAAAGAACTTGGGAAGGAATACCGGGTGTTATTCTTGTGCACAACAAGGACATATTGCGGCTTGTTTCCCTCAATGCATGAATCTCACCAATCAAAATCAAGTAGTTTCAAAACCAATAGTGGGAGATGTCGGTCGGTCTCATAGGGTGTTCACCATAGTGGAACACAGACAAGATGATCACCAAAACACTATCATAGAAACTTCAAGTTTGTTAAAGGGTAAAATTATTTCCATTCTCTTTGACTCGGGAGCAACCGAATCCTTCATATCTTATTCTTTGATAGAAAAGTGCGGGCTAGCGGTAGTAGGGCAAGGAGTTAAGTGGCAGGGAGAGCTAGCCTCAGGGGCTAAAATGACCACATATTTGTGTGTTTAAGGTTGCAACTTGGGATTAGGACCTTTTTCTACCAATGTTGATCTTTGAGTTATTCCTCTTGGATCATGCAGAGTTGTCCTAGGAATGGATTGGTTGACAACACATGAAGCTAAGATAGATTGCAGAAAGAAGCTCATTCATTGCTTGGATGATTTAGGTAAGCCCAAAATAATTTTGGGGATTCAATGATCTATTTCACTCTAGATGATATCGACTATGCAACTTAAGAAATGTATGAGGAAAGGATGCTAACTTTTTGTAGTCTTAGTTAATGATTTGGCAGAAAAGGAAGATAGAGAAATTTTACTTGAGCACCCTTTGCTTCAAGAGTTTGCAGATGTATATCCAACTGAGATTCCAGGAATGCCTCCCAAAAGGGATATTAACTTCTGCATAGAATTGGTGCTAGGAGCTGAGCCTATCTCTAAAGTTCCCTACCACATGACTACTCAAGATTTGAGTGAATTAAAGGTTCAATTAGAAGAACTCTTAGAAAAAGGCTTTATTAGACCAAGTGTGTCACCTTTGGGAGCTCAGGTTATCTTTGTTAAAAAGAAGGATGGTTCACTATTGACTATCTTCAACTCAATAAAGTAACCATTAAGAATCAATATCCTTTACCAAGAATTGATGACCTATTTGATCAGATGAAAGGAGCCAAGGTATTTTCCAAGATTGATCTAAAGTCGGGTTATCATCATTTAAGGATTCAAGAAGCTGACATTCATCGTACAACTTTTCATACTCAGTATGGACACTATGAATTTACCATAGTACCTTTTGGTCTCACTAATGCACCATTAGTATTCATGAGCCTTATGAATGGGGTATTCAGAACCTTCTTGGATAAATTTGTCATAATTTTCTTAGATGATATTTTGGTGTATTCCAAGATAGTGGAAGAACATGAGCAACATCTTGGACAAGTGTTACAATGCCTTCATGAGAATCAACTATTTGAAAATTTGGAGAAGTGTGATTTCTTTCAAACTAAAGTTAAGTATCTTGGTCATGTTATCTCATGAGAATGTATAGCAGTTGATCTCACCAAGATAAAAGCTTTAGTTGAATGGCCAACCCCCACCAATGTCTTTAAGATTCGTAGTTTCATGGGTTTAGCTGGATACTATAGATAGTTCATCCAAGGGTTCTCTATAATAGCTCACCCCATCACTTCCTTGCAAAGGAAAGGGAATAAGTTCATTTGGACTGAGAAATGTTCAGAATCTTTTTAGATCCTAAAGGATAAGTTGACCAGTGTCCCAATTTTGGCGGTACCCGACCCCGCTGAAAATTTTGTAGTTTGTATTGATGCCTCCTTGGAAGGCATAGGGGCTGTATTAATGCAAGAGAGAAGAGTTATTTCTTATGAGTCTAGAAAGATTAAGGACCATGAGCTTAACTATCCCACCCATGATTTGGAGTTAGCAACTGTAGTTCATGCCTTGAATCATTGGAGACACTTCTTATTGGGACATCAATTTGAGTTACACACTGATCATCAAAGCCTTCAATACATATTTACTCAACCTAATCTCAATTCTAGGCAACTTTGATGGATGGAGTTTCTATGTGTGTGTCTGAAAATTGTACCTGATCTGTAGAGACAACACTTCAGTAAAACATTAAAGGTTAGCTATAATCAAAATCATGAAAAATTGAAATCTACTCTAACCAAGTGATTTACTGCCTTCTAGTAGGTGCGAGATTGATTTTCTCAGATTGTAATCAAGATCAGTGACCTAGACGACACCTAAATGAAGGATTTGAATGCAAAACTAATATGAAATATGAATGCAATTAATCTATATTTTTGGATTTTCTATGCAATAATATGAAAAATGAGATGTAAATGATCTAACAAATGAAAACTAATATGATATGAATGCTAATGAAATTGATCTCACAATAGCCTTGATTCGCAATAAGCTTTGATTCTTTGTCCTCCAATTCGACAGCGCGAGGATGCAAAAATATGAGATGCTTTTTAGAGTTTAGATCAGCTTTTTGAACTCCAAAAGGATGTTGAGTTCTAAAAAGTCAACACTTTGCATTGATTTTCTAATTTGGAGTTTAACTGTTTCTTTTGAATGTGCATAATAATTATGAATTAATTAAATAAATAAAATGATTTATTTCCAACTTAACTGATTTTAAAAAATAAAACAATTGATTTATGGGTTAATGAATCATTTAATCAAACTTTTATTGAAAAATAATATTATTAAAAATTGACAACTTGCTTTAATTAATTAAATAAGAATTTAATCAATTAATGATAGGAATTTTGATTTATTGTCAAAATTAAATAATAATAATTAGGAATAAATATAATTAAATTCAATTAAATAATTAAGTGGCAGTATTAAATCTAATTAATTAAATATGAAAATATTCAATTAATCAAACTTAGGATAAATGTGATTTATCGCCAAATAATCATTAAATTAAAGATAATTAAGATAATTAGGAATATTGCCAGGAATATTCCTTGATGCAGAATTTAAGATAATCAATTATGATTCAATGATGTTTAGATGTGCCTTAGGTTAGGACTTCGATGTTGATTTCGTTTGATTTGTAGATGTAGGAGGTTAATGAACTTATAGCCCATTTTTAGGGTATTACACTATGTGAATATGAATTTGAAGTTAGATATATCCAAGGTAAGGAAAATGTGGTGGCAGATGCTTTAAGAAGAAGAAGATATGAGGTATCCATGTGTAATCATCCAAAAATGGTCACCTAGACTATTAGCCCCTTTTGCTAAAATCATCAATTGCTTATCCTTGATCAAATCCTATTTTATCATTTTTGATTATTTTCTATGGGCTAACTATCTTATCCTAAAGTCTTTATTTAATCAAAAGGAATTCCCTCCCCTTTTATTAAATAAAAAGCCCCCCACTTTTCCTCTTATCCTAAGTTGCACAAATAAAGCATTTTATAAAAAGGGAAAAAGCATTTTTTGTCTCATATGGGCACAAAAGTCAACTCTTATTTTATCATTGGAGGATATTTGTGCACATGGATTGCTCCCCTTTGATGCTCCACTATTGATTAAATATTTTGCCTCTTAATCTCCATGGTCCATTCCTTCTCATTTCTTATAAAAGGAGAGCTATCTTCTTCATTCTAGATCCCCAAATTTTTATGCTAACTTTATGCTACAGGATTTCTTGGAGACTTTAGAGCTTTTGAAGACTTTGGAACCTTTTGGAGATCTTTCTACATTTAACTTTCATTCTTGCATTCTTAGCTTAGCTTCATATTTATGCTTTATTAGCTTAGTTTCTTTTTCCATACTCTAGATTAGCTCACATAGATTAATTAGCTTGGATTGTAATACTTGCATATTTCCTTTCATAGCATAGCTTGCATTTTCATTTCTAGCATAGTTGCATTTGCATTTGCATTTGCATTTGATTCTTGGGGATATTGGCATTCTTACCCTTGTCTTCATTTGAATCTCCCATTGCATGGTTTACTAGCAAGGTTATTGGCTTAATAGCTCTATCTGAGAGCATTCTTACCACCCTTGCACTCCATGCCTAGGGAGCTCTAAATCAATTTCTCAAGGTTTCTAATCCATGGATTCTCTTGGAAGCAATGATTTAGAAAAGTGCACATCTTAGTGTGCACATTTTTGGCTCCCACCATGGGGCAGAGTATTATTGTTTTGTCCTTAATTTTTTGCATTCCTGTCAAATTTTCATCAAATTTTAGCTTCATTTTCGGCTCTCAGGTTTTTAAGTCTTAGATTATCGTGTGATAGTTTTCCAGTATCACATGATATTTCATGTATGGTGGCGTGATACTTTACCAGTTAAAGTATTGCTCTGTTTGAGACATTTTGTCATGCTTTTTGAGATATTATGTCACCTGCAGGTACAGTGAAGTATTGTCCAAAAATATATTATCACCCCAGTATACTGTAAAGTAGCGCGCAATATTTTTGGTGATTGTATTGTCACTTGTACCCGGTAGTGAGTTGTTTCTTAGCTCTTTTATTTTGCAAGTTTTGGGTTTTCTTTTTTGTTTTTGAAAATTTTAGCATTTTTAGAATCCGTGCCACTCTGGAAAGCTGGCACCCATTTTAAAGAAATTTTCGCATATGGTATCGAAAACTGAAGTGTGATATATCATTGGAAATCTCTTTCTAAGCTTAATCCAACCATGTTGGTTTCATTTTCAAGTTTTTCCATTTAATTAGCTATTTTACTTGTAGATTATTTGATTTTTGATGTGCTAATCATTGTGGAGCTAACAAGTTATGCTTGTAGGTGCTCTAATTGCTTGAAATATTTTTCCAAAAGAATCATGTCAAAGCTCCAGATGCACAAGGGCTACTAATGGTTTTTGTAGGGCTTCCCAACACCTAAAAATAACCAATAACTTGTTTATTTACTTTCCTTTTAAGTGTGGCATATACTAGTTGTCTCATTTCTTAGGCACTTAAGATCTTGTTGTAGGAGTCTTTTGGTGGTAGGAAATTATGCTCTTCACCCTTGTGGTGAACTAGAAATCCTGACCCACTTTTAGACTTTGAAAAAAAGAGGGTAATTGAACTTTTTTTTTGGTGTGTTTGGGGGAGATTCTTGAGCTAGGAGATTATGCTCTTCACCCTTGAGGTGAACCAGAAATCCTGACACTCAAAAGTCAATCCACTCTTTGTTTAGCATTAGGATCCTTTAGCGGGTCTGCTCTTGAGAAATCAAGCGGAATGACCCAAGTGGGGACAAGCTAATACCAAGCTATTCCAACCCACTATAATCTCAAGGCTATCAAGGACACAAAACCTTGGTAGATGTAGTTCTTGTCTTCACTTGATGTGAGTACTTGTGGGATAGTGACCATGAGGAAAGTGTTGAGCAAGAATGCTTAAGGTAATATTGTGGCCGTGAGGTCCCCATCCTTTTTGAGGAGGAAGAGGAGTACTATGAATGGAAGCCCTTACTAAGAACCATAGGTAGAAGCCACCCTATTTTTTTGCTTAGCTTCTTGGTGCAAGGATTGATCCAAGTGGAATAACCCAGATCACCCCAAGATTACTCACCATCTGTGTTCCTTTGGTTGTGTCTTTGGCACTTCCACGACAAAGCCAATATCTATTGTGGGCAACCACTTTGTGTGAGGTGATGGGACATCAAGTGTGGGCCAAGTTGCTAAGTATTGAGCCTTTGTCCTTCTAGGTAGTAAGTGCTTGAAGTGTTCTCACTGTGATCTACCCGTGCAAATGTTCTTGGAAAATTAAACATCACGGTAGTCCTCATAGGATTTTTTTCTTTGATATGACAATTGCTTGTCTCGGCAAGGTTGCTTTCGCCCTTGTGAAAGTGTTCTATGACATGTTTGATCACCTACTATTTGAAAACTTGTCCATTATCAGTTGTTACTGTATTCTAGATCATGAAATTGACCTTACCAAACTAAAACATTGATCCATTGCTTTCAAAACTAAGTTTTTTTAGGTTCACTGGTCAAAGAGTCATATGATACTGAAATACCATCACACTCTATTCTGAAATATATCATGTGATACTTTTCTACTACAAAACTATTGCACCACTTGCCTAGATATTATCACATGCATTAGCTAGATTCTATTGACTTTCCTTATGCAAAATATCACCCTGCTAGATTGTGTCACCCTGCTTGCCTGGAAAGTATCACCCTAAGTTATTCTGCTATCCTACTGCTATTGCAATTTGAAGCTGCTAAACTTGCATTTTAACTTGTTGTAGAATGTCTTTTTTTGTTCTTATCTGAAGCTGGTTTGTTACCTACATGCTTAGGATTGTTCTAGACTGAAACAAATGAGCTAAAACTTTTTGGATTTGAGCTTATCGAATGTCACTTTTGATCACTTGTCTAAACACGGTTACCTCTCTAGCTACTTTCTAATCAAGCTTCTTGCTCACATCTTGGCTTGTGTCAATTGACTATTGTAAGTTCTTGAGCACATTGACCAGCCATCTCTATTGTTCTATCTCAACAAGTGATCATTATTGGCTTTTTCTTCTCTCAACATCTAAGAAACTTTGTCTCATTTTATTGGTTGAACAACTTTCTTTTTCATGCCGGTTACAACTCAGTCTCAATTTGAACAAGGGAGTCACCCTTTATTCAATTATATGTAGTTATCTTCTCCCACTAGATGCTCATGAGCACCTATTAGCAATGCTAGTTCTAGTTCTGAAGATTCTAAGGCTACCTTGTGGTACAAAGGAGGCTTCCTCTTTTTCGCATTTAAGTCCTCCAAAAAAATAGATAGTGTCTCACTCACTCTCACTGAACAAGAAAAGTTATGCCATTTGCAAGAACACTTTGAGCATAAGGAAAACCAAGCTCGTTTAGACAAAATGGATTCTACCAGATGCATGGCTATGAGAGGAGTATCTCATGAGCAACCTGAGATTAGTGGTTATGAGCATAGACCACTTTTTGGTACTAATGGAAACTATGGCAACAACACGCCACCTAGATCTCCTCCAAGATGAACTTTTGTTGTACCTTCTTCTCCTCTTAGACCACCTCCCTCTCACCATGAGGAAGAGGCCATTGATGATATTTATAGTGAGGATCTTATTGCATTTGAACAAGATGAGGACTCCCAATGAAAGATGCTTAAGCTTTTAGAGTGCAATGAAGACCAATATTTCCAATATATGACTTCTAGAGGATACAAGCTTCCTCCCGGATATGATGTCAGAAAAATTGTCCAACAAAGAGTACCAAGTGAATTGGAAGTCCTTAAGGAAGAACTATGTCGGACAAATCAACACCTTACCCAAATGGCAATAGAAAGAGAGCCTCCAAAGGTCTCCTTTGTAGAATCTATTTATTCTCTTCCATTTGATAGGAGTCTATACATGGTCCCATTTCCTAGAGATATTGAGGTTCCTAAGTATGACAAATATGATGGAAATGGTGATCCCCATGACCATGTGTGTCACTTTTATGCTCTTAGCATGGACTTCCTTCATGAAGACACATTTTTGTTGTGACTATTCCCTCAAAGCTTAAGAGGACAAGCTTTAGAATGGTTTTCCAAGTTGACACCTCCTTTGAAGACTTTTGATGAATTGGCTAAGTGCTTTACACAACACTATTCATACAATATCCAATAGCCTATCACCATGATAGACCTTGGCACTTTAAGGAAAAATCAAGGAGAGCCATTTGCTACTTATCTACAATGTTGGAGATCATTATATTCTAGATATTCTCATCCACTGCCTGAGAGTGAAAAGATTGACATTTTTGTCAACACTCTAGTGCTTGAGCTATATTATGATCTAAGGAAACAACTTTTCTCCTCTTTCAATGACATGGTTGAAAGCGCATATATGATTGAAGATGTGGCCATAAGAAAAGGGGATATTGTTATTAATAAAGATACCAGAGGCAATGGAAAAGACAAGAGAAAACCTTGGAATAGGAATAAGTATGTTGTCAATGATGGGGTTGTAGATGTCCCTAAAGCTAAAGAGCCTGATTTCAACCTTTCTAATGCTATTTACACATCAAAACAACAAGAGGCTACCAATGCTCAAAATGCTCCTAAACCTCAGTATGCAGATAAGACAAAGAAGCAATTCTGACAATGGGTCTATACCCCATTGGCTGAACCATATGATGTGATTCTTAAGACTTTGGTTGCCAATAATTATCTTACACTTCCTGAGAAAACTTGTCCCTATAATTCGCCAGTTAAGCCTGATTGGTGGAGAGAGGATTATTACTGCCACTATCACAAAAACAAGGGACACAAGACTGACAATTATTTCACGCTTAAAGATGCTATAGAAGATCTCATTGATGGAGGCACAATTCTCACAGATGGCTTAGTCAAAAACTTTGATCACCAGGCTTTCAAAGATCCTCTACCTAAGTATGACAAAGGTGAAACCTCCTAAGTACATAAGAAGAATCATGATGCTAAGATCAACTATACATATACTTCTGATTCGCCTGTGATCAACATGGTAGAGCCCGTTGAGAGTGTTCTTATGATGAGACCTCAATATGATAATAAAGCTAATCATGGTATGCCAAAGTTGGTCTTGCAAAAATGAGGTAGTTCATCTTCCCAAAGTGAGGCACTGAATGTTGTTACTAGGGGGCAAGCTAAACTGGTCCTTAAAACTGTGTCTGATCCTAAACAAGCCTCATCTTCCAAACTAGTAGTTCCTTCAGCTTTGTCTAGCTATGATCTTGTCCATCAATTGAAATGGACACCCACATAGATATCTTTTTTTGAGTTGCTTGAGCTATCTCCTTTGCACAAGGAGATCCTTGAAAAGGCTTTGTGTACAACTAATGTCCCTAATGACATTGACCTAGATAGGTTCCAAGCTATGGTCAACCACATCTCATCACCTCATTATCTATCCTTTTCTACAAAAGATGACATATCTCTTAGCCACCCTCACAATCTTTCCTTACACATTGAAGTTATGGTCTACCATACCCACATCCGTCGAGTCCTGATAGACAATGGTGTAGGGTTAAATATTGTTTCTTTCAATGTCATACAACAACTAGGTTTGTTATAATTTTCTGTTGATCCTAAGTAGAAAATCACTATAAAAGCATATGATGAAGTTGAAAGATCTTCCAAAGGTCTTGTCATGCTGCCTGTTCAAGTGGGCCCTTTCATGAAAGATATCATGTTCTAAGTGTTGGACATCCCACTTGCTAATAACATTCTTTTGGGTCATCCTTGGATCCATGACATGCTAGTTGTTCCTTCTACATACCATCAGTGCGTCAAATTCCCTCATAACGGAGCTGAAATTGTTATTCCAGGGGATCATTCTATTGCTATTAATGCTCTTGCTATTGTTGAAACATTTTTTCCTCACAAAAAACCCTCTAATGATCCTACTACATCCTTGGTTTCCACTAAGAAAACTTTTAAGATGATGAGCCTTGGTATGGGTGAATCCATGCTGGATTCCCTTCCTACTATGCCTACTTCTCCTAGATCATATGGGAGACCTTCTGATAAGATGAAGCCTTTTGCTTCTACCATGACAATTTTTGGTAATTTTGTTCAAGTGTTCATACCCCTAGAGGTAGAAAGAGAAGAACAATCTGTTAGAGAATGGATCTATAGAGATGAAGAAGATAGTACCACTATTGCTACTCCTATTTCTCCTAAGCTCTATGGTAAAGGCTATAAATTTTTGTAGAAAATGGGCTATCAAGGTCAAGTACCTATAAATGATAATGGACATGCCCTAGTCAAGCCTTTGAGTCATACTAATGGATGACCCTCTAAGATTACAATAGTGTAGGATATGGTGCCGATGATGACCTCTCTACATGTTCTAGAAATGCTTCCATGATGAGTGATTTAGACATAGATACAGATGAGTCACCACTATACACTATGGCTCAAATGGGAGACAATATTCCTTGTACTTCACTCCTTTGGGGAGAAGAACACATGCCTTCTAAGGACACAGCTAAAGCTGCTACACCTAGAAGCTGACAACATAGGAATATTTTTTAGTTAATGAAAAGAGGAGATCTCACAAATAATGATGCTGAAGCCTCTACTTCTAAAGGTCCTAAACCTTCTTGGTGCAAGCATCCCAATAGAAGTGTAACAATAGATTCAAATGAATATGAATTGGATACTCTCTCTGACCGATCTTCCATAGTGGATATGGAAGTGGATGTGGTTCATACTTATGGTGACCAACCTAACTTAGTTGATGAGTCTCACATAGGGTCTGATGAGTTTAATCCACATATTGCTTTAGTGGACCATGTTGGTCCTTCTATGACAAGTCTAGATCTTAACACTTTTGGAGCTTACCCTATAGGCTCGACCTCTCTTGTCACTAGAGATGACATCCCTCACATTAATGCTATTGAACTAGTCACTTCATTTCATCTCACAAAATCAGATCTCATAGCTTGGTCCACCCAGGATCAACATGCCATTGAACCTGTTACTTCTTCAACCAGTGAACCAGCAACAAAAAGGACTGAATCAGAAATCAAGTATCTCAATCATCAAATCAAAAGAAAAGAGCAATGGTCGGATTGTGAAAACTACATTGTGGTGATATCTGAACCTAAAAAAAGTAAAAATAAAGACCTGCTAAAAAATGATGATTATCTAATAAATGATGACAAGCTGATTCTCTACAAAAAAATGGTGAACTTTTTCAAGAATTATTTCACATTTGTCATATTTTAGCACATTCCTAGAGCTCAGATCAAAGCTGCTAAGGCCTTTGTTACTTTGGCATCCATTTTGTAATTGAAAAAGCATAAATCCCACTTCCAGTTCTTGGTGGAAGAATTACGCTATCCTACCCACAATTCCTATAATGCCACCATCTTTTCCTATTTCCAAGATCACGTTATCCTTGAAAATCTCATCCATAACACCTCACACTTTACACTCATCTTTAGTGACTTATATAGGAAGGGTCTAGATGGAGCTCTCCTATGGTGTCTAGAAATAGAGGAGTTAGACAAAGTGCTAGCTGAAGTCTGCAACGGTATATGTAGATCACACTTTAATGATCCTGTCCTAGCTTGGAAATTGCTTAGGGCTGGTTCCCATTGGTCAAGGCCTTGTATTATCACAACAGCATTTGGGTCCAAGGCCTATTAGCTATCTATGCTAGAGGGAGAAGAGCTTACTGGGCCTACCAATTATCTACATTTGAAGAAGTACTATGTCTAAAGTTCTGGAGCTCTTTGTACATATTTTTATTGATCCTAAAAAAATTACAAAAAAATTCATATATGATGCTAAAAAAATCCTAAAAAGCATAAAATGTCATGAAAAAATGAGCATCCTAGTGAAAACCTAGCAATAGGTGCTTTGATATCTCACCAAAAAAATCAAAAAATTTAAAAGATTAAAAAAAATAGAAAAAGTGCCTTGGTGAAAACTTGGAAACAAGCGCCTTGGTAGCAAAAATACAAAAAAATTGAAAAAAGTCTTGAAAAAATCTATCAAGTGGTGAAAACCTAGAAATAGGCACTGCTTGAGACCCTTGCACCTATGTCTATCAGCCTTGCATGGTGCTCCTTCACTCCACTTCTCACTTTGCCTCTCCTAGCCTGGAATTGACTCTTATCTTAGTCTAGGGGGCATACGTTGTTATAGCTTATCTTGGGTCTCTTTGTGCGTCTGGGTTTCTTTGGCAGCTTGCAAATGGTGTTTTTCAACACCACCCCAATTTTGTTTTTCAACACTACCCTAGCGTCGAGTGTTTCTTAACACCTATCAGATATCTTACCCGCAGTCTAGCATGATATGATATTTCTCATTCATAGATGTGATACTCAAAGTTTGACTCTATGACCTACACACATGCACTTAAACACTTGACTTGTTGAAATTTGCTTTATTTCTTTGTGTGCTATCTATGATGATTTCTTTGATGAGTGTTCCCTCCCTAATAGTTTTTGATGATGTTGAGCTAGAAGATTGGGGCATGAGGACATGTTTTATCTACTTTTTGTCTATGGGTATATTTTGTTAATCTTGGTTGTCATGAGCATTTATGCTTGTTCCACTTGACTCTAGGATTTATAAGGTATTATCCTTGACTATTTTTGCAAGTACATGCTTATAGTCATCTTGACTTTCCTTATGTCTCGACGCGAGTATAATATTGCTATACTAAACTTAGGTAATCTCATTGCACTAGTCATCTTTAATTATATGTCTTTGATGCTTAGGTGGGATTCCCACATATCTATCTGATATAGATCATATTTAGATTCACATAGTCATACTAGTGTGTATTGTATGATCTTGCGATGTTACCAATAAAGCTTGATGATGAATATTAGAGACTAATAGCTTTGTGACCTTGCAAGTAAACCACTTTTCATAGTAGCTTGCATTTTTAGGTTCATGTTAGTTAGTTTTGCATGTTGCATATAGAGAGAGCTCTCCTTTTTATCTTTCATGAAATTGTTAGTCAAACTACACTCACCTTTCACTTCTTCCTGATCATGTCTTTCACTTCTTGTCTTTCATATCCCATCATTTTCTATTCATTTTGGGATCGAAACTGAAATCCAAGTTCACCTTGATCATCAAAATTGCATGTCACCCTCTTTTACGCAGTTGGCTGACCATTTGAGGCCTGATCCTTCGATCTTCACTGGGGCATCTTCATTTCTTCATCTCCATCTCTCTCACCCTTCTATTCTTTCATTCATTTAATTTATCTCTCTCTAAGGTCTTGACTGGGGCATATCTTCACTGCTTGATGGTTATCCTATCATCTTTTATCTTCAATTATGATTTCTAGTGATTTGATGATGTTTCTCTTGCTGTTGCCTTCCCTCTACCTAATTTTGATTTCAATCCCAAGGGGGCAAACACATCATATCCTATCAGCTATTTTCTAGAGCATATGTTGGACCATTCCATTTTCTCTGATTGATCTATCTTTACGCTTGACATGTTAGTTCTCGTCTCGAGTTCTGATACTATCCATCTCTTTCCTAAGTGTTCAGTACTTTTGCTACCAGGCTGACCATGCAAGATTTTCTATCTCTCTCTGTGCTTCATTCTTTGGAGTCAGACCACTATCTATTACTTTCTTGGCTGATATATTCTTTGATGTAATGTGTTCCCAGATCGATCACACATTAGTCAAAGAGGGGAAAATTTAATCATCCAAAAATGGTCACCTAGACTATTAGCCCCTTTTGCTAAAATCATCAATTGCTTATCCTTGATCAAATCCTATTTTATCATTTTCAATTATTTTCTATGGGCTAACCATCTTATCCTAAAGTCTTTATTTAATCAAAAGGAATTCCCTCCCCTTTTATTAAATAAAAAGCCCCCCACTTTTACTCTTATCCTAAGTTGGACAAATAAAGCATTTTATAAAAAGGGAAAAAACACTTTTTGTCTTATATGGGCACAAAAGTCAACTCTTATTTTATCATTGGAGGATATTTGTGCACATGGATTTCTCCCCTTTGATGCTCCACCATTGATTAAATCTTTTGCCTCTTAATCTCTATGGTCCATTCCTTCTCATTTCTTATAAAAGGAGAGCTATCTTCTTCATTCTAGATCCCCAACTTTTTATGCTAACTTTATGCTACAAGATTTCTTGGAGACTTTAGAGCTTTTGAAGACTTTGGAGCCTTTTGGAGATCTTTCTACATTTAAATTTCATTCTTGCATTCTTAGCTTAGCTTCATATTTATGCTTTATTAGCTTAGTTTCTTTTTCCATACTATAGATTAGCTCACATACATTAATTAGCTTGGATTGTAATACTTGCATATTTCCTTTCATAGCATAGCTTGCATTTTCATTTTGAGCATAGTTGCATTTGCATTTGCATTTCCATTTGATTCTTGGGGATATTGGCATTCTTTCCCTTGTCTTCATTTGAATCTCCCATTGCATGGTTTACTAGCAAGGTTTTTGGCTTAATAGCTCTAGCTGAGAGCATTCTTAACACCCTTGCACTCCATGCCTAGGGAGCTCTAAATTGATTTATCAAGGTTTCCAATCCATGGATTCTCTTGGAAGAAATGATTTAGAGAAGTGCACATCTTAGTGTGTTCACCATGCTCACCCTTTCGACTGATTTCAGAGGTCAGATTTTGCAATCACTCTCTTTAGATACTTTGTATCAAGAAGTTAAGGTTGAACTTGAGATGGGAAGGACCTTAGAAGGAAGGTTCTCAGGGTATTCCTTAGAGTCAGATGGACTGTTGAGACATTAGGGAAGAATTTACATGCCACTTTTAGGTGATCTTTAGAGAGTCATCATGGTGGAAGCACACCGTGCTCCCTATTTAGATCATCCAGGTGTTAAGAAGATGTATTCAGATTTAAGACAACTATATTTCTAGTCTGGCATGAAGAGGGATATAGCCAATTTTTAAGCTAGGTGTCTAGAATGTTAGAGGGTCAAGTTCAAGCATCATCACCTAGCAGGCCTCCTTTAACCACATCTAATTCCCAAATGGAAATGGGATATGATACCTATGGATTTCATTATGGGACTACAAGTCATGCATCAGAGACATTATGCTATCATGGTTATAGTGGATAAGTTAACCAAGGTAGCACATTTATCGCCTATGCAGTCATCCTATATAGCTACCTCAGTAGCTAGAGTCTTCATGAAGGATATAGTCAGATTATAGGGTGTACCTAGGAAGGTTATCTCTCATAGAGATCCAGTATTCACTTCAGAGTTTTGTACCTCTTTGCAGCAGGCCTTAGGGACTCAGCTAAATTTTAGGTCTGCATACCACCCAAAAACCGATGGTCAGATAGAGCGAGTTAATCAAGTTTTTGAGGACATGCTTAGGATGTATATGATGCATAGACAAACCCATTGGGAAGATTACTTGTACCTAGTGGAGTTTTCCTACAATAATTGCTATCACAGTTCTTTAGGGATGTCACCATTTTAGGCTCTTTATGGTCGTCCTTGTCATACCCCTCTGAGTTGGGATTTCTTAGAGGAAAAATTATTAATTTTCCTCGAGATGTTACAAGATATGGAGCAACAGGCTCAAAGAATCAAAGAACATCTTTTCACAGCATAGGATAGGTAGAAGAAGTATGCTGACACTCATAGGATTGATAGACAGTTCTCTGTTGGAGATAAGGTGTTTTTGAGAGTCTGCCCATGTAAGACCCCTATCCATTATGGAAAAGGTTCTAAGTTGGCACCAAGATTTGTAGGTCCTTTTGACATCCTTGAGAGGATAGGACTAGTTGCTTATCGAATCACCCTACCACCCAGCCTTGCACATGTGCATGATGTGTTTCACGTATCCATACTTAGATAGTATATTCCTAATTTGACTCATGTTTTTGATCGAAACACTTTATAGGTAGAGGATGGGCAGGTGGCTTTGGAGCAAGTACGTATACTCCAGTAGTGGACTTTGACCCTCAGGGTTCATAGCATAGAGCAAGTAAGCGTCCAATGGGACCCCAGTGATGATACATCTACTACTAGGGAGGATGCTAGCAGACTCAGATCTGCATATCCATACTTATTTGTAGGTTTCTAGGAGTAAGCCTAATCCTAGGGGGAGAGGATGTAAAGCCCACCCTAGCATCTTCCTATGTTAGACTGATAGGACTATTGCTTTGACACTTTAAATTTTATGATGGACTATGATTAATATTTAGTTAGCATTTTATGAGACATTTGAGCAAATATATTTGGTTACTATAGTTTATTTGGAAATATTAAATGAGTTATAATTTAATGATGAATGGCTAGAAATGAACTATCAATTAAATGTTTTACATTGATTTGTGTTATGATGTTTTATTATGATCTAACCCTACTAACCCTACTATGGTTTAATGTTCACTAGTTGATGTGAGTGTAGGATGAGGAGGAGCAGACGTAGTTACTCCCACAAGAGATCCACATGATGTCGCACTCTCCCTCCTTGTTTTCCACTATCTATTTATATTTATATATGTGTATATGCATATCAGTTGGTGATGTAGGATGCAGGTACCAGGAATCATCTCCGCCTAGCTACACAGGTCTGAGTGTGACTTCAAAATCCTCAAACTGTTGATGTGTGGAGATTTAACCAAGTGGCTCCCGAGGTTACCCATGGACCTAGAATTCTATTTAGGAAGTGATCCTAGTTGGGAAGTGGAATGTAGTTTATGTTATGGACTTGATTTGATGTTGGTCTGAGATTATGTTATGAGTTAGAATTAATCTATTTTATATGTATAATAAATAATTATGTTATAATTATTTTTAATTTATATAGGTGTGTATATGTGGGTGCACACGCATATATCCATGCTTATATAAATAATAATAATTGTATGTTTTCATTAATTGTGTTAATGATATGGTGTTTATAATAAGTAAATAGAGTAAGTTAAATAAAGTATATTTAATAAATTTATTAAATAAAAAGTAAAAATAATAATAATAAAAGTAAAATGGCCTTTGTACTAAAATTGGCTATCTAGGAAGGAGTTGAACTCTAGACCTCCTAGAAGTTAGGCTACTTGTTTTCCTATTGTGCTATGTGTTTTTCTTGAAAGGTATTTGTTTTTTTATTCTTGTTATGCTTTCATTTAAAAGATATTTTAATTAAATTTAATAAAAACCTTGATTAAGTTTTTACGGGAGATTATTTGGTTGTTCCTCCAACCAACTATGGAAGTTGGAGAAGTTGCTTCAAGTAAAGCAACTGCTCCAACCACATAGTTGGGGGATAAATATTTGAAGATTTTTGTGTGCAGGAGGATGCTAATTTTTGGAAGATTGAAGCTTTGTAGAGATTATCCAGTCAAAGGAAGAGGATTCTCCATAGGACCCAAGTTAGGGTCTAAACTGGGAAGAATCTCCATTCTTCCTCTTTGTGTGCGAATGTATTTGTATATGATATGATAATAAAACTATGTATGATTATATAGTTTTTGTTTATGGTCATGTGGAAAGATGATTTTATCTTATATTGAATTAAATAGGGAAGTCTAGTAAGAAATAGGAACGGTCATGAACGTATAGGATTGAAATGTAGTCATTTTCTTACTATTTTCCTCTTGCAGACTTCTCTATGAAATTGATTCTTTTATTTGGGTTAATTTGGTGTGTAGGATCCTTAGTATTCTCCTTTTTATCTTCCTTCTTTCCAGAATATTCTTGAGTGCTTCCAAAATTTAGAACTATTATTTCAATCTTACTGGTCCATGTCAATTTGTGCACCAATTTTCTTGTCCAGATCTAGAACAAGTTTTTTAGATAGATAGGATGGATTGATGAGTCACTTCAGAAGGGAAACTAGGAGATCTCAAATGGGTCATGCTCAGATTAGGCAACCATAGTCCCCATAATGCCCAGTTTTATTCATAAGACATAGCAAACAGTCATATTTTGAAGTTTCTATTAGTTTATTATTGACCGAGAAGGTTAGTTTAGTATTATCCAAGCAAGTTGGCTTAGTATTAGCTGAGCAGGGTCAGTCTAGTATTAGCCGACTAGGGTCGGTTTAGTATTAGCTGAGCAGGGTCGGTGTAGTATTGACTGAGCAAGACATGAATGTTAGTGTTAACTGACCAAAACTATGTCAATTGACCAAAGTGAGTTTCAACCAACCAATCTGTGTCAACTGACCAATCTGTATCAACTGACCAAATTGTTTGAATTGAGGAATGTAGTGTCAACTGAGCAGACTATATCAACTGGGCAGATTAGTGTTAATAGGATGTATAAGTTTACGTACTTTAATTTCTTATACTTTAAGTTATACTTGTATAAAGGGTTTAGGTACCTTCTGAGATGATTGGGATAGGTTTTAGATTCATGGGAGTTAAGATACAATTTCTAATTTTGAGATTTTTTGAAAATTCAGACTTAGCCAAAATTCTGGCACGTGAGATTTTCCTAGATTTTTTATATAAGCTATGGAATGTTGTGTAAATGCATATGGGAAGTTTTATGTTGTATCTTATGAATTCATATACTTGGTTTTGATTATAATCTTTTGTTTATACTTGGTTTTTTTTGGTAGAATCCATAATGAAAGGATAGGACTTGTTCGGGTGGCCTGAGTGCACTGGAGGGCTCCCTAGACATATGAGATGGATCTTTCGAAACAACTTGATTTTTTTAGGATTTGTGTGTGTGTGGGTAGGGGACTAGTTACCATAGGTTAGTGGCTCATCATAGGTGTTGGAACCCTAAAGTGGTTACTAGATGATCCTATAGGTGCGTAATTAAAAAGTGATAATCTATTAATGAATCTAGGAAAAAGGGGGGAAATAAAAGATAATGAAAGAAAACATGTTAATGGCCACATAGTCCTATTGGAGTACCGAGACCATGGGTAACTGCCAGGGTGGATCCCTCTTCATAAAGGGGGGAATAGGGTTACATGGTTGCCAGGGTGGATCCCAATACACAGGTTGTGTGATGACACTCACTTAGGTGGTATCCTACAACCTTGACCTCTATGTTATAGTATGATGATATTTTATGTTCTTTTTGAGTCTTGGATTTCTTTATCTTTTGAGCATTAGATTTCTTAGGGCCTTGTGAGTATCTTGGTTCTATCTCCTAGCACGGGGGGTGGAACTTCACCAGTTTCACATGGTTGGGTGGCAAAAATCTTTCGAGGTCCTGTTCATGGTTCATGACTTGGATGCATTCAAATTTATGTATTGATGCAAATATTTGTATTTTGTATTTTTGAAAGGACAGATGAAAAGATATGTTGTAATGCCTTTGGGCCTTTCATGTACCTATTATTATGAGATCATTATCAGAAAGATGTAATTGAAAAGAAAAGCAATGTAATTGGGAGGGATAGTTCTAGGCTTTGTTTCAAGGGTTGTTATTTAAAAGATTAAAGTTGTAAATGTATAATGTAATGTTGAATGATCCTTTCTATCTCTCCTATGTTGCAATAAAAGATAATGTTTATTATGCTAAGGTTAAGATGTAATTTGTAAGGAATAGTTATTCAATGTGTAGGAAGGAGAAATGAAATTAGTATATAAAGCAAGAAATATAATTGTAAAAGAAATGTTATTTTCTTATCCTATCTCTTAAGTTCTTAAATGTGAAAGTAAAGAAAGGAAATGAAATTCAATTTGGATAAGTAATGTAAATATGTTAGTAAATGAATTCATTAAGGAACCTTAAGGAATGCAAATGTGAAGTAGTAATGATGTAATGTTAGGAAAAAAATTTGTTAGTTGCAATTTTTGGTCTTAAGACCTGATTCCTTATGGGTTTCCTGGCAGGGACATTACATTTGGTATCAAAGCCCTGGTTTCTACACTAGGAGCTTAGGGTCTAGTTACATTTTAAACTCAACTTTTCAACACATCAAATGCTAATTTTAAATGTGCACTTAAAACTAATATAGCACCACTCTCCCAGGATGCCTCCCATTACATGCAGAACAACTAGGGACATGACTCAGCAGTCTTCCTCTAGATCTCGCCCAGAGAGTTCCCATGGGGAGCATGAGGGAGAAAAAAATCAAGATAACCATGGGAATGAGAGTCAGAGTAATGACTCAAAAGGATCCCAACTTAGAAAACTTATGCAACAACTACTACTTAGACTAGACAACCTTGAAAATAGAGTCAATTTCGAAGAAGGAAACCAAGCTGAACACCAAGATAAGGAAAGAGAGAGAAGCCCTAGGAGAAGGAAATTTAGGAAAGAATCTAAAGATAGGGATATGACTCACATGAGCGACTTTCTCAAAGTCAAGGTACCCCTCTTCTATGGCAATGAAGGTGGATCTACATCAAAAACCTTGTTATTTGACCTTGAGAGGTGTTTTTCTATGCACCCTTTTAGTAGCAACATCAAGGCCAAATGCACTATTATGAATCTGAGGAAGTTTGCATCTACATGGTGGCATATGGAAGAAGACAAGCTTGAAGTCACCATCAACACTATTTCATGGGAATTGTTCCTAGAAAGCTTTAAGGATCGGTTCATGTCTGATCAATGGAGGCAGGGAAGGGTAGAAGAATTCCACCACCTCAAGCAAGCCAACATGTCAGTGGAAGAGTACAAAAGAAATTTCTATCAACTTAAGCCTTTCTTAGGCTTTAGAGATGATGGACCCATACTTGTCCAACATTTCATTAGAGGTGTAAACGACCGATTATCAGGGTAGGTAGCAGTCTTAGAACCCCAGAATCTCTAGGATGCCATCACTAAGACATTCCTTGTTGAAAGGAAGGACAAAGGAAGAGGCAGCTATGCTAGTGGCCAAACATTCAACACTAGATCAGGTCATAAGGGGAACTTTGATCAGGGAAATTCCAACTCTAAGAACCAACAATCATCTTTCAAAGGTGTACAAAACTTCCCTAAGAAAAAGTTTCAGTATAATAACAAAAATAATGGTAATTTTTAACAACCCCAGAACCAAGTGAATTATCAGACTCAACAAAGGTTTCTTCCACCACAATCCCAGAATTATCAAAATTTCAATAGAGGAGGTTATCAACAATCCAGTGCACCTCCGACAAAGAACTTGGGAAGGAATACCGGGTGTTATTCTTGTGGACAAAAAAGACATATTGCAGCTCGTTGCCCTCAATGCACAAATCTCACTAATCAAAATCAAGCAGTTTTAGAACCAACAGTAGGAGATGTCGGTCGGTCTCACATGGTGTTCACTGTAGGGGAACATAGATAAGATGATAAAAAAAACACCATCATAGAAACTTTAGGTTTGTTAAAGGGTAAAACTATTTCCATTCTCTTTGACTCGGGAGTAACTGACTCCTTCATATCTTCTTCTTTGATACAAAAGTGCGGGCTAGCAGTAGTAGGGCATGGAGTTAAGTGGCAGGTAGAGCTAACCTTAGGGGCTAAAATGACCATAGATTTGTGTGTTCAAGGTTGCAACTTTGGATTAGGACCTTTTTCTACCAATGTTGATCTTTGAGTTATTCCTCTTGGATCATACAGAGTTGTCCTAGGAATGGATTGGTTGATAGCACATGAAGCTAAGATAGATTGCACAAAGAAGCTCATTCGTTGCTTGGATGATTTAGATAAGCCCAAAATAATTTTGGGGATTCAATGACCTATTTCACTCCAGATAATATTGGCTATAAAACTTAAGAAATGCATGAGGAAAGGATGCCAACTTTTTGTAGTCTGAGTTAATGATTTAACGGAAAAGGAAGATAGAGGAAATTTTACTCGAGCACCCTTTGCTTCAAGAGTTTACAGATGTATATCCAATTGAGATTCGGGGAATGCCTCCCAAAATGGATATTGACTTCCGCATAGAACTGGAGCTAGGCATTGAGCCTATCTCTAAAGCTCCTGACTGCATGACTACTTAGGAGTTGAGTGAATTAAAGGTTCAATTAGAAGAGCTCTTAGAAAAAGGCTTTATCAGACCAAGTGTGTCACCCTAGGGAGCTCTGGTTATCTTTGTTAAAAAGGAGGATTGTTCATTATTGTTGTGCATTGACTATCGTCAACTCAACAAAGTAACTATTAAGAATCAGTACCCTTTACGAGGAATTGATGACCTATTTGATTAGATGAAAGGAGCCAAGGTATTTTCCAAGATTGATCTGAAGTCAAGTTATCATCAGTTAAGGATTTAGGAAGCTGACATTCATCATACAACTTTTCATACTCAGTATGGACACTATGAATTTACCATAGTACCTTTTGGTCTCACCAATGCACCTTTAGTATTCATGAGTCTTATGAATGGGGTATTCAGAACCTTCTTGGATAAATTTGTCATAATTTTCCTAGATGATATTTTGGTATATTCCAAGATAGTGGAAGAACATGAGGAACATCTTCGACAAGTGTTACAATGCCTTCGTGAGAATCAACTATTTGCAAATTTGGAGAAGTGTGATTTCTTTCAAACTGAAGTTAAGTATCTTGGTCATGTTATCTCAAGAGAAGGTATAGTAGTTGATCCCGCCAAGATACAAGCTTTAGTTGAATGGCCAACCCCCACCAATGTCTCTAAGGTTCATAGTTTCATGGGTTTAGCCAGATACTATAGACACTTCATCCAAGAATTCTCTAGAATAGCTCACCCCATCACTTCCTTGCAAAGGAAAGGGAAGAAGTTCATTTAGACTGAGAAATGTTCAGTATCTTTTTAGATCCTAAAGAATAAGTTGACTAGTGCCCTAATTTTGATGGTACCCGACCCCGCTAAAAATTTTGTAGTTTGTACTGATGCCTCCTTGGAAGGCATAGGGGTTGTATTGATGCAAGAGGGAAGAGTTATTGCTTATGAGTCTAGAAAGCTTAAGGACCATGAGCTTAACTATCCCACCCATGATTTGGAGTAGCAGTTGTAGTTCATGCCTTCAATTGTTGGAGACACTTTTTATTGGAAAATTTGTTTGAGTTACACACTGATCATTGAAGCCTTCAATACATATTTACTCAACCTAGTCTCAATGCAAGGCAACATTGATGGATGGATTTTCTGTGTGAATATGACTTTGAGGTCAGATATATCCAAGGTAAGGAAAATGTGGTGATAGATGCTTTAAGTAGAAAGAGACATGAGGTATCCATGCTCACCCTTTCGACTAATTTGAGAGGTCAGATTTTGCAATCACTCTCTTCAGATACTTTGTATCAAGAAGTTAAGGTTAAACTTCAGATGGGAAGGACCTTAGAAGGAAGGTTCTTAGGGTATTCCTTAGAGTCAAATAGACTATTGAGACATCAAGGAAGAATTTGCATGCCGCTTTCAAGTGATCTTTGGAGAGTCATCATG
The DNA here is from genome assembly GCA_027943335.1 of Chamaecyparis obtusa. Classification (NCBI taxonomy): domain Eukaryota; kingdom Viridiplantae; phylum Streptophyta; class Pinopsida; order Cupressales; family Cupressaceae; genus Chamaecyparis; species Chamaecyparis obtusa. The sequence continues at coordinate 222,511 of BSBK01002581.1, read as the reverse complement.
GTGGAAGTACACCATGCTCCCTATTCAGCTCATCTAAGTGTTAAGAAGATGTATTCTTAAGACAACTATATTTCTGGTTTGGTATGAAGAGGGATATAGCCAATTTTGTGGCTAGGTGTCTAGAATGTCAGAGGATCAAGGTTGAGAATCATCACCCAGCAGGCCTCCTTTAACCACATCTAATTCTCAAATGGAAATGGGATATGATATCTATGGATTTCATTGTGGTACTACCAGTCATGTATTAGAGACATGATGCTATCATGGTCATAGTGGATAAGTTAACCAAGGTAGCACATTTCTTGCCTATGTAGTCATCTTATACAGCTACCTTAGTAGCTAGAGTCTTCATGAAGGATATAGTTAGATTACATGGTGTACCTAGGAAGGTTATCTCTAATAGAGATCCACTATTCACTTTAGAGTTTTGGAACTCTTTGTAGTAGGCCTTAGGGACTCAACTAAATTTTAGTTCTGCATACCACCCAGAGACTGATGGTCAGACAAAGTGAGTTAATCAGGTTCTTGAGGACATGCTTAGGATGTATGTGATGGATAGACAAACCCATTCAGAAGATTACTTGTCCCTAGTGGAGTTTACCTACAATAATGTGTTGGAAATATTCAGGAATTAACCAAGTTACTGAGAGGGGAGGGGTGAATCAGTAACTCCAAATTTTCTTCTAATTTTAACATGTATTTTACTTTTTAACCTTTGCATACAGAAAGCATGAAATTTAAAAGCATTCACAATAATGGCACATAGATTTGGTTACCCAGAAACCTTCCAAAAGAAAGTAAAACTGGGGTGGGGATGAAACCCACAAAGCTTTAATACTGCAGAATAAAGTTGGCCGGTTAAGGCTTACAATTTGATCACTTCTGATGATCTACCCTGTTAGGAGCAATAAGGATTGCTAAATCCACCTTGTTAAAGGATTTACAAACATACAGTGAAGTATGCACTCAGTAAAGAGATTTATACAAAGACTGTTAAGTCTACCCGGTTAAAGGATTTAGTACTGATTCACCTGTTAGAATGAAACAGTAGATCTCTGCTTTGCAACTGGATTTCTGATTGAGATTCTCTGATGTACTGATCACCTTGTGTGATGAATTTGTCTTTGCTGAACCTTATACTTCTGAAGCCTTCTGCAATTCGCTTATCTCTGCCTTTCTTTTTCTTTCACATATATTCTACTTGATTCTTTTTCATCTTTTTACAATATAGTTTATATACAAGTCTCAAACAATTAATTACAATTACAATTATACAGTCGGCTTGACAAATAAACATAAGTGCTACTAGGTCGGCCCAAATATGGTTACCCGGTTCCTTCAAACTGACTCGGTGACTTTCTGATACTCGGCGTCCACTGCATTACTCGGCATCTTCATGCACTCGGTAGAAGTGAAGGCACGGTTCATACTGATCACTCGGTAGGTATTGAACTCGGTAAGCATTGGTGACTCGGTAGACAAGATGTTACTCGGTTTACATTGTCCTGATCGGTTTGTACTAACTTGCTCGGTTTCCATTGTCTGCTCAGTTTGCACTGTCTACTCGGTTTGCACTGTCTGCTCGGTTTGCACTGTCTGCTCGGTTTGCACTGTCTGCTTGGTTTCCACTGTCTGCTCGGTTCGCACTGTCTACTCGGTTTCCACTGTCTGCTCAGTTTGCACTGTCTGCTCGGTTTGCACTATCTGCTCGGTTTGCACTGTCTGCTCGGTTTCCATCCAGAATGCAAATAAATGTTGTCACTAGTGGCAATACTGCTTAATGCCAACAATCTCCCCCTTTGGCATTAGTGACAAAAACACTTATTGGCCAAAATTTATATACATGAATCATGCTAAGTTTTATTTTGATTTTTCAAAATTTGTCTTTGTTATAGGGCTTTATACATTGTCTCCCCCTTTCAATGTGTTAACTGTTTCTTATACAAATCTATACAGTATACATATCTCTCCTTCTATACATATCTCCCCCTTTTTGACGATAATGCCAAAGGTGTATATACAAGTTATTTACAGAGAGAATCCAAAATTTGATAAGAAATCAGAATGTACCTTCATTATTAGTGCCAGGGTTCTGTCCCAACTTTCTTGCAGAATCTTACATGTTTGTATAGCAATTTGGATTTCTGCAGAGAGTTCAATCATGTGATCTGCTATGGAGAACTGATTGTCATGAATCAATGTTCTGGAATGTTCAATGTGCTTATACATTGTATTCATGATGGGAAGGATCATGTGTTGGATGTCTAGCAGTGTGGATCGGATCCTTGAGTCTTCTTTCAATAGATCAGACTGCATATTGGATAGATGTGAAATTTTCATGTGATGAGCAGAGCTTGAACTTGGTTCAAGTTGCAGCTTCTGTATGCTAATCTTCATATCCTCATCTATTTTATTCATTTTATCTTTGACATCCTTTGTGAACTCGGCAAAATTGCATAGTCTGGCCAAAAGAGAGGTAGCATTCGAATAAATAGACTCTGTGTTAGACAAAACTGAAGACAATTCCACTTGGTTGATAGCTATGTGCTGAGCAATGTGCTCAAGCACTTTATTGTTGAATCTCTTCTCGGCTCTTTCAACTAACTTTTCTGTCCCGGATGAGTCCTCATTGTATTTCTCAACTGCTTCTACCAATTGTAACAAAACATGCTGGGAGGAGTCTACTTTAATGCCTAATGCATCAGACAAAATGTCCTTAGCATCCTTGATGATTTGATACTCTTTGTCTCTCTCCTCCTTAAGCTTCTTTTGTTTTGCTTTCCTTTGGAGGATCTCACCTATATTCTGCATCTGGTCTGCTGAGAGATTTGCAAAATCTAAAGTAGGAATCTCTATGTCTTCATCTAGGTCTATATCCTCAACTATATTTTTACCCAAAAATTTTATACTCGGTAGAGCCTTAGGCTTATCTGTACTTAATGCTCTTGTAGTAGTGACAGTAGATAAAGTAGGGCTGGCTATTGACACTGGTATACTTTCTACTGGAGAACTTAAAATATTTACACTTGATGATTCAAAAGCTGGAAAATTTACTGGTACAGGAGACTGTAGCTCGGTAGAAGAAATGGTAGCTTCCTCTGATGTTGCTAGGGATGATTGGACAAATGTAGAAGTTGTCACAACCATGCTTGAAGGTGTCTCTGGGCTGGATGTAGAGACTTTCACTGGAGAGGTAGGAAGGGATGCAATGACTTTTGCTGCTATCCTTACAGTATCATCTACCTCGGTGTCTTCTTCTTGCTCATCGCTGTCATCTTCAATATCCTTTATTATTACAGTTTCAATGCTCGGTTGGTGAAGGTGGTATATGTTCTTCCATGTGGCTTTTGCAGCCTTCACAACCGATTCAATATTGTTGATCAAAATCAAACAAGTATTGAACTTCAATGTCATCTTGTTTTCATTTTCTTTTAGTGCCTTCTTTACTTCATCATTGTTCAGGCTCGGCATCAACTGTCTCAGGTTTTGATCAAATATGTCTATTATAGTTTGCCTTGCATTGCTCCATCTCATTCTTATCGAATTCAATAGAACTGCTGGAACCTGTGGGGTAATTTCTTCAGGAGAGTATTTCCACTGTCCCATCTTCTCAACAACAGCATCTTCTATTTCCTTCTGCTCTGCTTCCGATCTGGTTTCATATCTCAAGGATTTTATGTTACTTACTCCAGATCCTGATCCATCTCTGAAGAGTTTGAGCTTTTCTTGAAGGGTTAGAGGAGGTCTTTTGAATACTATGTCTTTATCTGCCTTTTCTGCCTTGTCTACCTTTCCTCTTGTATTTCTCCTTGTAAACACAGCAGTGGGAGGCACAGATGCCTTAGTGATAAAAACTTTTCCTTTCTTCTTTACAGGTTCTGGTTCCTCTGTTTTCTCATCCTTTTCCTCTTCTTTTTCACCAATTTCTTCTTTCTCCTCGGTTATCATTTGCATTTTAGCTATCCTTTTCTTTCCTTTGTTTACCGCCTGTGGAAGCTTTATGCTTAGGTCAATTCTCATCTTAGCTTCATCATATGTTCCAAAATATGGGGCTTTGGGATTGACAGGCTGATTTAGAAGTGCTTCAATAATGTTCTTGGTTTCATCAATATTTACCTCATAAGGAAGAGGTTTTGCATACATAGTTCTCGGTTTAACTGCTTGAACATACACATTATCACAATCTACCATAAAACAGATGTCATCTTTGTAATCTTCCACCAACTTCTGTGGAATCCGGAATCTGTCATTCATTTTCTCTTTGAAAGACTCAAAATAATTATCCATGATGCTTTCAAAGTTTTCACCCATTTCTGCGATGAATTCATTAATTTCATAAAGTACTGGCACATCTTTTCTCCATACAACTTTTCCTTTAGAAGGGAAGAATTTCTGAACATAGAAGAATAAACAGACTATCAAGGATCCAAACTTACATGGATTGTTTTTGGAAGTTTTGATGCTTTCCATGTTCTTGTTGAACTGTTTCAACAATAAGTCTGCTAGGTCAAATGTCAAGTTGTTTTTGACCACTTTGTATGCTAGGTCAACAGCTTCACATGAGACACTGTTCTGTCGACTAGAACTGTAAATCTTGTGTGCAATGATATGTGTACCAAACTTCAGTTCGGCGTCGGTAATGCTGCTAACCTTCATGCCTCTACCATCCCACTCGGCTAGGGTTTTCTTCTCTAGTTCCGTCTGACCTAGGGTTTTGGTAGTTTTCGCTTTGTTCAACATGGGAAGACCGGTAACTTGATGAATCATTTTCCTTGTGATCTCAATAGGTTGCTCAAGCCAAATCTTGCCATCGTGTACTCGGCTGAGAATGTACCTAACCCATTTATCTCGAAAGTTTCGAGGAAGATGTGCAATGTGGACTAAACCCTTATCTTCCAGATGTTTGTGCTCGGGTTTCAAAGTACCATCCACACATAGTTCCTCACGCACAATGTCCAGTTCTAGGTTTCCCATTTCTTGAATAGAACAGTTAAAATGATTATGGATATCGTTGATAAGCAGTACCTTAGGAGGAATCTAAGATTGAGCTCCGTTCGGATCTAGGGCTGCTGCAATAGCGGGCACGATCTTAAAATCTGGTGCTTTCCACTCCCCTTGGACTAACATATCTGATCCTTTCTTCGCTGAGGTGCTGGATGATGCCATGGTAGCTCACAGAAAATTCCTTTCGCAAGAGTATTAAATCGCCGGGTTGCCCTTGAAGTTTTCTGCTCTCGAAGTGCTTAAAGATTCGTGGTGAAGAATGAGTTCGATTACTTGCTTTTTGTTTACAATTCTGTCATTAATGCTCATTTCAAATTAGGGTAGGAATTCTGACAGACTGTCACCCACTAAGAATTAATTGCTCAGAAAAGACTTCGCAGCTCGGTGAACTCAAAAATTCATAATGCTCCGACCTTGCTCGGTAAAGATAGGTACTGACCTTGCTCGGTGAAGACTATACCGACCTCGCTCGGTGAAGACTATACCGACCTCCCTGTGATCTCACTGCATCTTGCATGCTGATTTAGACTTTTCTTTTAATTTCGGTTCTGGAACTGCTTGAGATTGATCTATGAGAGTACAGTTCCAGTGCTTCCTTGGAAATTTAATTTGAGTCGATAGAGCCATCCATTCCATTACTTGGACTGGATTGCTCGGTAGCTTTAGGAATCCATTTTTGTCTTACCTGTTTCCTGACCTTAGTTGCTTCATTTTTCTTTCCTTCTTCAATTTCATTAGCATTCATGCAGTTTCTGGCTATGTGACCAAGTTTAGTGCATTTGAAACATCTTACGGTAGTGTCTCTTTTCCTTAGATGATGTTTTATGCAATTCATGCCAATGTGTCCATATTCTCCACAGTAATGACATCTACACCAGGTGTTGTAGTCCCATCCAAACATTGCTTTCACAATTTGTTCTGCTGGATTAAATGTCTTGGATCTGCACTCGGATGCCTTGTGACCTTGTTTGTTGCACTTGTGACAATTACCTCTGAATCTAGGTTTTTCCCTGCATTCATTTGCTTTATGACCAGGTTGATTGCAGCTATAACATTTTCCATTGAATTCTGCTTTTTCATTGTTCCAACATTTATTTGAAGTATGTCCTATTTTACCACAATGATTACAAGTAGGTTTTTGATTTCTTTTAGTACCTTGCTTAGAGGATTCGCCTTCTTCTTTGTATCCAAGTCCTGCTTTTCCTTTTTGCCTATGAAGATTTCGTTCATACAGCTGATTCAAGTCTTCTTGACTTTTCAGCATTCCTTCATTGATTTGTTTTTCAGCATTTAGGTCATCCATCAATCTTAGATTGATTTCCTTTTCAGATCTTAGTTCTTCTCTTGTGTTTTCTACTTCTGAACTTAGATTTAGAATTTCTTCATTTGTATGAGAGATCTGATCAATTAGATTTTCTAGCTGAAGGGTTTTGTTTTGGACTTCAATGTTTCTTCCATCTAATTCATCTTTCAACTTGTTTCTCTGTTCCAAGATCTCACAGAATCTTGTAGAGTGTAGTTCTTGTTCTCTTTTCAATTTTCTCACTTCTTCCTGCAGAGACCCATTCTTTTCTAGGAGTTCTTTGATAGCATTGTTTGCTTCATCTGAGTTATTTGAGGGAAGAAGATCTTCAATCTTTTCTTCAATGTAATTCTGATCATTCATCTGATTTGCAAGTTCCTTCCTTCTTCTTAGGGATTGGGAAAGATGTTCTTTTGCTTCTTTGAGTTTAGCTATGGCCATTTCCAGATCTAGCTTTTCATTTTCAATCACCTTGTTCAGTTTGAATACCTCCATTGTCCTGGATCTTTGCTCAAGCTAGTTAAGCTTTGTCTTGAGAACCAATGCAGCTTTGATACCAATTGTTGGAAATATTCAGGAATTAAACAAGTTACTGAGAGGGGAGGGGTGAATCAGTAACTCCAAATTTTCTTCTAATTTTAACATGTATTTTACTTTTTAACCTTTGCATACAGAAAGCATGAAACTTAAAAGCATTCACAATAATGACACATAGATTTGGTTACCCAGAAACCTTCCAAAAGAAAGTAAAACTGGGGTGGGGATGAAACCCACAAAGCTTTAATACTACAGAATAAAGTTGGCCGGTTAAGGCTTACAATTTGATCACTTCTGATGATCTGCCCTGTTAGGAGCAATAAGGATTGCTAAATCCACCTTGTTAAAGGATTTACAAACATACAGTGAAGTATGCACTCGGTAAAGAGATTTATACAAAGACTGTTAAGTCTACCCGGTTAAAGGATTTAGTACTGATTCACCTGTTAGAATGAAACAGTAGATCTCTGCTTTGCAACTGGATTGCTGATTGAGATTCTCTGATGTACTGATCACCTTGTGTGATGAATTTGTCTTTGCTGAACCTTATACTTCTGAAGCCTTCTGCAATTCGCTTATCTCTGCCTTTCTTTTTCTTTCACATATATTCTACTTGATTCTTTTTCATCTTTTTACAATATAGTTTATATACAAGTCTCAAACAATTAATTACAATTACAATTATACAGTCGGCTTGACAAATAAACATAAGTGCTACTAGGTCGGCCCAAATATGGTTATCCGGTTCCTTCAAACTGACTCGGTGACTTTCTGATACTCGGCGTCCACTGCATTACTCGGCATCGTCATGCACTCGGTAGAAGTGAAGGCACGGTTCATACTGATCACTCGGTAGGTATTGAACTCGGTAAGCATTGGTGACTCGGTAGACAAGATGTTACTCGGTTTACATTGTCCTGATCGGTTTGTACTAACTTGCTCGGTTTCCATTGTCTGCTCGGTTTGCACTGTCTGCTCGGTTTGCACTATCTGCTCGGTTTGCACTGTCTGCTCGATTTGCACTATCTGCTCGGTTTCCATTGTCTGCTCGGTTCGCACTGTCTGCTCGGTTTCCACTGTCTGCTCGGTTTGCACTGTCTGCTCGGTTTGCACTGTCTGCTCGGTTTGCACTGTCTGCTCGGTTTGCACTGTCTGCTCGGTTTCCATCCAGAATGAAAATAAGTGTTGTCACTAGTGGCAATACTGCTTAATGCCAACATAATGTCTATCATAGTTCTTTGGGGATGTCATCATTTCAGGCTCTTTATGGTCATCCTTTTCGTACCCCTCTGAGTTGGGATCACTTAAAGGACAGAGTATTACTTGGCCCTGAGATGTTACAAGATATGAAGCAATAGGTTCAAAGAATCAGAGAACATCTTTTGATAGCACAGGATAGGCAGAAGAAGTATGCTGACACTCATAGGATTGATAGATAGTTCTATGTTGGAGATAAGGTGTTTTTGAGAGTCCTCCCATGTAAGAGCCCTATCCGTTATGGAAAAGGTTCTAAGTTGGCACCAAGATTTTTAGGTCTTTTTGAGATCCTTGAGAGGATAGGATAGGTTGCTTATCAACTCACCCTACCACCCAGCCTTGCACATGTGCATGATGTGTTTCACATAGCCATACTTAGACAGTATATTCCTGATTTGACTCATGTTTTTGATTGGTACACTTTTCAGGTAGAGGATGGGTAGCTAGCTTTGGAGCCAGTACATATACTCCAGCAATGGACTTTGACCCTTAGGGGTCACAGCATAGAGCAGGTTAGGGTCCAATGGGACCACAATGATGATACCTCTACTACTTGGGAGGATGCTAACAGACTCAAATCTACATATCCATACTTATTTGTAGGCTTCCAGGAATAAGCCTAATCCTAGGGGGAGAGGATGTAAGGCCCACCCTAGCATCTTCCTATGTTAGACTGACAGGACTATTGCTTTAGCACTTTGGATTTTATGATGGATTATGATTATTATTTAGTTAGCATTTTATGAGATATTTGAGGAAATATATTTGGTTACTGCAGTTTATTTGGAAATATTAAATGAGTTATAATTTAATGATGAATGGTTAAAAATGAACTATTAGTGAAATGTTTTATATTGATTTGTGTTATGATGTTTTATTATCATCTAACCCTACTGACCCTACTATGGTTTAATGTTCACTAGTTGATGTGAGTGTAGGATGAGGAGGGGCAGTCATAGTTACTCCCATGGGAAATCCACATGATGTCGCACTCTCCCTCCTTGTTTGCCATTGTCTGTTTATATTTATATATGTGTATATGCATATCAATTGGTGATGTAGGCTATAGGTACTAGGCATCATCTCCACTTGGCTACAGAGGTCTGAGCCTACCTTCAAAATCCTCAAACTATTGATGTGTGGAGATTTAACCAAGTTACTCTCGAGGTTACCCATGGACCTAGAATTCTATTTAGGAAATGATCCTAGTTGGGAAGTCAAATGTAGTTTATGTTATGGACTTGATTTGATGTTGGTCTGAGTTTATGTTATGAGTTAGAATTAATCTATTTTATATGTATAATAAATAATTATGTTATAATTGTTTTTATTTTATATAGGTTTGTGTATATGTGGGTGTACACGCATATATCCATGCTTATATAAATAATAATAATTGTATGTTTTCATTAATTTTGTTAATGATATGGTGTTTATAATAAGTAAATAGAGTAAGTTAAATAAAGTATATTTAATAAATGTATTAAATAAAAAGTAAAAATAGTAATAATAAAAGGAAAATGGCCTTTGTAGTAAAATTGGCTATCTGGGAGGGAGTTGAACTTGAGACCTCCTAGAAGTTAGGCTACTTGTTTTCCTATTGTGCTATGTGTTTTTTTGAAAGGTATTTGTTTATTATTCTTGTTATGCTTTTGTTTAAAAGATATTTTAATTAAATTTATTAAAAACCTTGATTAAGTCTTTACAGGAGATTATTTGGTTGTTCCTCCAACCAACTATGGAAGTTGGAGAAGTTGTTTCCCGTAAAGAAACTCCTCCAACCACATAGTTGGGGGATAAATATTAGAAGATTTTTGTGTGCAGGAGGATGTTAATTTTTGGAAGATTTGTTTTCTTTTGAGTTGTTTGTAATTGATTTCTCCAGAAATTTTTGGTGAAATTTTATGTGAGTTTGAGAGTTTTGGATTGCTGGGAGTTGATTTCTAGAGGAAGATTTCTAGAAGGATATCTACTCAAGGATTGAAGCTTTGTAGAGATTATCCAGTCAAAGGAAGAGGATTCTCCATAGGACCCAATGTAGGGTCTAAACTGGGAAGAATCTCCATTCTTCCTCTTTGTGTGTGAATGTGTTTGTATATGATATGATAATAAAACTGTGTATGATTATATAGTTTTTGTTTATGGTCCTGTGGAAAGATGAGTTTATCTTATATTGAATTAAATAGGGAAGTCTAGTAAGAAATGGGAAGGGTCATGAAGGTGTAGGATTGAAATGCAGTCATTTTCTTACTGTTTTCCTCTTATAAACTTCTCTATGAAATTGATGCTTTTATTTGGGTTAATTTGGTCTGTAGGATCCTTAGTATTCTCCTATTTATCTTCCTTCTTTCCAGAATATTCTTGAGTGCTTCCAGAATTTAGAACTGTTATTTCAATCTTACTAGTCCATGTCAGTTTGTGCACCACTTTTCTTGTCCAGATCTAGAAAAAATTTGTTAGATAGATAGGATGGATTGATGAGCCATTTTAGAAAGGAAACTAGGATATCTCAAATGGGTCATGCTCAGATTAGGAAACCATAGTCCCCAGAATGCCCAGTTTTACCTGCAAGACATAGTGTACAATCATATTTTGAAGTTTCTATCAGTTTAGCATTGACCAAGTAGGTCAATTTAGTATTAGCTGAGTAGGTCGGCTTAGTATTAGCTGAGTAGGGTTGGTCTAGTATTAGCCGAGCAAGGTCGGTTTAGTATTAGCTGAGCAGGGTTGGTGTAGTATTGACCGAGAAAGACAAGAATGTTAGTGTTAACCAACCAAAGCTAGTGTCAACCTACCAGTCAGTGTCAACCGACTAGTCTGTATCAACTGACCAAACTGTTTGAATCGAGGAAGGTAGTGTCAACCGAGCATGCTATATCAACCGAGCAGATTAGTGTTAACAGGATGTATAAGTTTACCTACTTTAATTTCTTATACTTTAAGTTATACTTGTATTAAGGGTTTAGGTACCTTTTGAGATGATTGGGATAGGTTTCAGATTCATGGGAGTTAAGATACAATTTCTAATTTTGAGATTTCTTAAAAATTCAGACTTAGTCAAAATTCAAGTGCATGAGATTTTCCTAGATTTTTTATATAAGCTATGGAATGTTGTGTAAATGCATATGGGAAGTTTTATGTCGTATCTTATGAATTTCTATACTTGGTTTTGATTATAAGCTTTTGTTTATTCTTGGTTTTTTCTGGTAGAATCCATAATGAAAGGTAAGGACTTGTTCGGGTAGCTTGAGTGCACCGGAGGGCTCCCTAGACCTATGAGATGGATCTTTTGAAACTACTTGATGTTTTCAAGATTTGTGTGTGTGTGGGTAGGGGACTAGGTACCCTAGGCAAATGGCCCATCATAGATGTTGGAACCCTAAACTAGTTACTAGATGATCCTATGGGTGGGTAATTAAAAAGTGATAATCTATTAATGAATCTTGGAAAAAAGGGGGAAATAAAAGATAATGAAAGAAAACATGTTAATGGCCACATAGTCCTATTGGAGTACCGGGACCATGGGTAACTACCACGGTGGATCCCTATTCATACAGGGGGGACCAGGGTTATATGGTTGCCAGGGTGGATCTTAATACATGGGTTGTGTGATGACACTCACTTAGGTGGTATCCTAGAACCTTGACCTCTATGTTATAGTATGATGATATTTTATGTTCTTTTTGAGTCTTGGATTTCTTTTTCTTTTGACCCTTAGATTTCTTAGGGCCTTGTGAGTATCTTGGTTCTATCTCCTAGGCACGGGGGGTGGAACTTCACTAGTTTCACATGGTTGGGTGGCAAAAAATTTTTGTGGTCCTGTTCGTGGCTCGTGACTTGGATGCGTTCAAATTTATGTATTGATGTAGATATTTGTATTTTGTATTTTTGAAAGGAAAGATGAAAAGATATTTTGTAATTCCTTTGGGCCTTTCATGTACCTGTTATTATGAGATCTATTATCAAAAAGATGTAATTGAAAAGAAAAGCAATGTAATTGGGAGGGATAGTTCTAGGATTTGTTTCAAGGGTTGTTATTTGGAAGATTAAAGTTGTAAATGTATAACGTAATATTGAATGATCCTTTCTATCTCTCCTATGTTGCAAGAAAAGATAATGTTTATTATGCTAAGGTTAAGATGTAATTTGTAAGGAATAGTTATTCAATGTGTAGGAAGAAGAAATGAAATTAGTATATAAAGCAAGAAATATAATTGTAAAAGAAATGTTATTTTCTTATCTTATCTCTTAAGTTCTTAAATGTGAAAGTAAAGAAAGGAAATTAAATTCAATTTGGATAAGCAATGTAAATATGTTAGTAAATGAATTCATTAAGGGAACCTTAAGGAATGTAAATGTGAAGTAGTAATGATGTAATGTTAGGAAAAAAATTTGTTAGTTGCAATTTTTGGTCATAAGACCTAATTCCTTATGGGTTCCCTGGCGGGGACATTACACATATTCTTACTACTTGTGTGAATTATTAGCACATAGAATCTCTACTTCTTCAGTGCTTAAAAATGATTCCTCAAAATTGTCTAAGTCTTTGTCTGGTGCTGTCATGGATATTTCTACATTATCTATCATAATTGTGTCCTCCTTGGCTTTAGGCATAGGCATAGAATCCTGTGGACCTATCATCGGTGCATTTGGGATCTTAGCTACATTTTCTTTCTCAGAGGGAGCTTGAGTTGCAGGCACATAAGTGTTTTCTTCTATCATTTTCTCCTTTTCCTTAGAGTCATCAGTCTTCTCTATTTTCACTTCAAAAGAGGGTGCGCTCTCAAGTTGCATTGCAATCTTGGCTTCCCTTGCCTTATCTATATCTGTTTGAGTGACACCATGAATTTTGAGTATCTTGGAAGTGATCCTGGATGCCTTTCTCTTTGTCGCAGCATTGTTCAAGACTGAATCTACCTGTATTGTCTTCTCCTCATAGGTACCCCATCTTGGCTCATTGGGATCCTTCAGCACTGATAGGAGAACTTGTGCATATGCTTGATAGGAGAGCCTAGAACTAAGTGGATTTATCCACTTAGTTCTAGGCTCTACTTCTTTCATGCAAGTGATATTAGTTTCCACCATGAAACATATACTGTCCTTATACTTCTCCACAATACTTTCAAGTATCCTATACCATCTTTGCATCTTTATTATGAATGTCTTTATTTATAATTCCATGTAATCTTTCAAGGTGCTTTAAGATGATGCCTTGAATGAAATTTGTGGCATTGTAGGAAAACTCTTATCAAGGTAAAGATCCGATACTTTACCAATAATATGGAAGTACATGTAGATGATAAGTGACCCAAACTTGAACACTTTTCTCTTATCATGTTTGATAGCCCTGATATTATCCATCAACCGTGTGCACAAGATCTCACACAAGTTGAAATCTCCATTTTCTTTCACTAATCTGATAGCTACCAAAATAGTGGCTACGAACACACTATTTACCCTATTTTCATGTTGGAACTTATAACCTAGTATCATAGACATAGTTTTATGTCCTTCTCCTCAATTGGCTCTATGGTCATCCCGTGCTTATCACTCTAGGATTTACAAGCTTGTTCCACTAGTTTCCTGACATCCTTGCCAGTGGGAAGGATGACACCGGTCTTAGGTAGTCCTATCATCTCATGAATGAGATCATTAGTTATCTGAATAGGGACTTCTCCAATCTTGAACAATTCATCATGAATTCTTCTCTATGGAATCTTAATCCATTCATATTCATAAAAATCATATGCAGTTGCATACTCAATAATAGGGTTATTCTCTAAGTGCGCGAACTCATCCAAGAATTTCTTGGCTAGTTTCATCATAGATTCTAAGTGTGACCTAATCTTGTCCAAGCCAACAAGTTCCTTCTTGTAATAAATGTATGTGCATATGTCCTCTATGTACATAATTCCCATTGGATTCCTAGATAATGCTCCTTCTAGGTCATCTAGGACTGACTTGAAAGGAGGCTTCTTAAAAATGTATCTCTTCCTTTTAGCAACATCAACGATAACTAGAGTGGCCACTTGGTAAATCACTCAAATATGTTTCCAAGGGTTTTTGAATCGTCATGACTGAACTAGGGTTTTGCAACAAACTTTCAAAATTATTCATTGATAAACCAATTGCAATATTCCAACACAAACTATTTTGATTTCCTTTTCTCTCAAAGGCTCAATCTCAAATACAAATGTGTGGATAAAAGATCTTCGGTGACTTTAAAAACAACTTTCTACCATTAATGCTTTCCACACAAACATGGATTGCAATAGAGAATTCAAATCTTTGTTTCGGCCAAAAATCAAGTTGTGCACTCTTACATATAGCATCAACTAGTCTCCAAACATTTATAACCAAAGGTTCATAGCCTGAAGGTGAGTATACCAGCCACACATGGGTCTAGAGCTAATCTAGCTCCCCCTATGACCATGAGAGTCATTCATCCAAAAGTAGAGGGTGCATCCATTACAGATGCATCCAATACATATTCATCAACATTATCTCTCTTTACTTCTATCCACATCAAGCTCTCATCCTCTGTAGCTTTCACAAACTTGACTTCTCTAGATTCATCCAAAATTGACTTTTGTGACTTATTAGGGCTTTCTTGTCTTTGTACTTTTGATCTGCAAAACTTAAAGATGTGTCCAGCCTTGTTACAAGTGTGACAAATAACTAGAGGCCTTATATTCCTCCGTGTATTGATGTGAGTTACCAATTTGCATTGTCTAGCTGTATGACCATTATAATTACATATCTGACATGTAATGTTCTGAGGACTTCTAACATTCTATTGTGGATGACTTCTCTGATTTTCTTGAGTCTAATTTCTTTGATTTGATCTACAATTCATAGCTCTATGACTAAACTTATTACATGAATAATAGTAACCTTTGAAAGGTCTTACCTCTTTACAATCTCTTTCTATGTGACCATGCTAGTTATAGGCATAACAAGTTTTGTTTACTGGCTTACGCTCATATTTAGATGGTTCTACTTTAGCTTCAATATGATCTTCAGTCTTCTTGGCTTTTGTAGATTCTTCTAGTGCTTTCATTCTTCCTCGCATATCATTGATTTGATTTTGTGCTTCATTGAATCCAATACCAGTGGTATCTCATTTAATGTTGTGTACATACAACTGTGACTCTATTAGATCTTTTCTTGTGTGCAATTTGTCAATATGATTCTTTGCTTCTTTTAATTCAGATCCCATCTACTTCTTAATGTTCTCTAACTCCAAGATTTTCATGTTTGCTTGCCTCAGTTCTTCATCTAGCTACTTGTTTTCTTTGACCTGTTCTTCATAGGCTTCTTGATTGTTGAATAGCTTTTCATCCAACTCTTCAATCTGATCCTTCAGAGATGTTTTTTCCTCATTCATATTTTTGACCATTTTTCCTAAATCACTGTTTAAACAATCCTTCAAGTCTTTTATTAGTTTCTTGATGAATACTTGAGAACCACTAACCTTTAATTTCAGCTCTTCAATTTCTTTCTTAGATTTTTCAAGGTCTTCAAGAGCTAATTCAAGATTATTCTTCAAACGTTTCACTTCTTTGGTGATGTAGGAGCATCTTGGGTGTAAGAGCAATCTTGCATCACCCAAAAATATTTCTGGTTTCTTTTTAATAAGGGCTATCTTGTGTAGACCTGCTATTTATGGAAACTTGCTATTTCTTTAGTAAGTTCATCATCTGATCTCAGAATATTCTAATTTCTTCCTTAGAGGTTCATTTTGGTCATATCAGCCTACGAGTAAAGTTTCATTGACATATCAAGTCTAGCTTTGTAGATATTGAAGATTTTCACTATTGGCAATAGGGCACAGAAACTTTGAACTTAGTTTTGAAGGCTTTAGAGGCCCCAGATGAGGTCAAAAATTTTGGTGATAGGCGCTTGCACAAGTTAAGCCTGTAGAGAACTTCGTGGTATTTATGGAATGGGGTTATAATAGTCAATCGGGTCAACTAGCGATGACTTATGGTCTTCAAAAGTTGGGTCACCTGAAATGGCAGAAAATGATTTCCTCCAAAATTTCTATTTGGGTTTCAAAAGTTATTTTGAGCTGACTTTGATGTAATAAATTGTAAAATAAAATAATTCTAAGTTTGGTCAGCCTTGTTGGCTAAAATTCTGGAACCTTCCCAAGCGATGAAAAATTGCCTATATAAGGAAGGTTGTAGTGTTGTCTTAGGAAGTTCGGAGTAGTTTTGGGTAGTAGATTGGGGTATTGATTCGAGGCCTTGTCCTACAAAATATTGTAAGGGAATACCCATGTGGCTTTGCATATTGTAATTTTGAAAGTTTGTAATTCCACATTTGTGGAGATAATAAGAAGCCCATTTTCTATTCTTGCATATTGTTGTTGTTTCTCTATTTCTATTATGTGTTTGTGGTATTAAGGGGACCACCCTTCATCAAGTGGTATTAGAGTAGGAGTTCCTGAGTGTGTAAATAGATTACCGACTATGAGGCAATTTGCACCAGGACCGTGGTTAGGGTTTCAGCACGCATCGTGAAAATGCCTCAACGAAGGGAACATGGTGAAAGAGCTGGTGTTGTAACACCTGAGGTTAGAGTGCTCCAGAGATAAGTGCAAGCATTGCGAGAAGAGATTCATAGAGGAATGAATCTTAATGTTAGAGATGAAAGTGAGGATGAAGTCGAAGAAGAAGATCAAGAAGGAGAAGTCAAAGTTGTGAACCAAGAGGAAGAAAGACTTTTTCGGGTCATTTCCAAGATCGGAAAAAGACCTAAGATTGAGGTTCCTATATTTTCAAGAAATCTTAACCCAGAGGAGTTGATCGACTGGATCAATGAATGTGAAGAATATTTTGAGTATGAAGATATTGAAGATCCTGATAGGGTCAAATTTGCGAAGGCCAGACTAAAAGGTCATGCAAAGATCTGGTGGCAAGAGATTCAATTGGAGTGAAATAGAAGAGGGAAAGATAAAATCACAAGATGGGATTAGATGGTGGATAAATTGAAGTGACAGTTCATCCTTGTTGATTATGAGCTTGACCTACTGAAGAAAATGCAAAGTTTGAAGCAAGTGGGATGATCTGTTCAGGAGTATATAGAGGATTTCTATCGAATCCTCATCAGAACAGGCCATGCAGAAGCTGATAAGGAGAAAGTTGCTTGTTACCTTAATGGGTTGAGGCCAAGCATTCAAGAGGAGCTAAATTTGGTTCGAATGAGTAGTATTGAAGAGGCATATCGGTTTTCCCTAAAAGTGGAGGAAAAGCTGAACAAGAAGTTTGAGAGCAAACAAAATGAAAGAGGTCATAGTGGATGATCTAGTGACTGGTCATATGGAGGCTGAAATGAAGATTCAAAAAAGAAGGATGAGGCTAGTAGTAGTCAAAATCAGAGAGGAAACAACTCCAATCATTTCCAAGATTAGAACAATAGAGATCAAAGAGGAAGAGGAAGAGGAGGCTTCCATGGAACATGTTTTCACTATGGAGAAGAAGGTCATACAACATTTGAATATCCTCAATGCCAAGGAAGGATAGATAGGAGGAATGAAGGCTAGGCTAGAGTTGCACATGTAGATGAAGATGCCATATCTTAAAATTTTGAAGATGCTAAAAGAGGAGAAACACTGATCAATAGAAGAGTCCTGTTGAGTGGTGAGAATGAACCTGAACAAAGGAGGAGCCTATTTCACAATCGATGCAAGTGTGAGGGTAAATGTTGTAATGTGATTATTAATAGTGGAAGAACTAACAATTTGGTGTCAGAAGAGATGGTGACAAAGTTGAAGCTCAAGAGATAGAAACACCCACATCCATATTAAATTGCTTGGGTGCAGGATGACTACAAGGTCATGGTCAGTGAACAGTGCCTAGTAAAGTTCAAGATCAGCGGGTACCAAGATGAGGTACTATGTGATATCATATATATGGATGCATGTCATATGTTTTTGGGTAGACCATGGTAGTTTGACAGATGTGTTGTACACAATGGTCATGCAAATACCTATTCCTTGACAAAGGATGGAGTGTGACATAAGCTAAAGCCATTGAAGGAGATCGAAGAAAAGGTATGTCATAGTGCAAGAATAACTTTTTTTGATGGAAGAAAATTCTTAGATGGTATGAGGCATGAGCATGTGTGTTTTGCTTTAATTCTAAAAGTTGGTAAAGAGGAACTAGAAGATGTACCTATGGAAATTGTAGATTTTTTGAATGAGTTTCAGGATATTGTATCCAATAATGTACTTGATGGATTACCACTAGTCAGGAAGATCAGTCATCAGATGGACTTGATCCTAGGAGCAAGTTTGCTGAATAAGGAAACACACAGAATGACACCAGCAAAAAGTGAAGAGTTGAATAGACAAGTACATGAGTTATTGCAAAAGGGGTTGATTCGAGAGAGTTTGAGTCCTTATGCTGTACCAGCGGTATTAGCACCAAAGAAGAATGGACAATGGAGGATGTGTGTAGATTCTAGAGCAATAAACAAGATCACAATCAAGTACCAATTTTTATTGCCATGAATGGATGATATTATGGATTGTTTGAGTGGGGCTGTGTATTTCTCAAAGATAAATCTGAAGAGTGGATATCACTAGATTCAGATCAGAGAAGGAGATAAATGGAAGACTACCTTCAAGACAAAGGAAGGATTGTATGAGTGGTTAGTCATGCCTTTTGGGCTAACCAATGCACCGAGCACTTTCATGCAACTCATGAACGAGGTTCTGAAAGAATTTCTAGGTAAGTTTGTCATTGTTTACCTAGATGATATTTTGATCTTTAGCAAGACATTGGAGGAACATATGATGCAGATTCGTATGGTGTTTGAGAAGCTAAGAGATGAGAAATTGTTGATTAATTTGAAGAAGTGCAGTTTTGTGAAGAAGGAATTAGTGTATTTGGGATTTGTAGTTTCAACAGAAGGTCTGAAAATGGACCCAAAGAAAGTACAGGCTATCCTTGAATGACCTACTCCAAGGAGTGCTACTGAAGTAAGATCTTTTCATGGTTTGGATAGCTTTTATAGAAAGTTTATCAGAAATTTTAGCAATATTTGTGGACCCTTAACTGAAACAATGAGAGGGGATAGAAAAGTGTTCAAGTGGACTAATGGGGTAGATAAGAGTTTTAAACTATTGAAATAGAAAGTTGTAGAACAACCTATTTTAGCACTTCTAGATTTTAATAAGGTGTTTCAAGTAGACTGTAATGCTAGTGGTACTATAATAGGAGCTATTATGAGCCAAGAAGGTAAACCTATTGCTTATTTCAGTGAGAAGTTAAATGATGCCAAGAGAAAATATTATGTTTATGATCAAAAAATTTATGCTATAGTTTAGGCATTGAAGAAGTGGAGACATTATCTACTTCCTAAGGATTTTGTTTTGTATACTGATCATCAAGCTTTGCAATATTTGAATAGTCAAGGAAAGTTGAATCAAAGGCATTTGAAATGGGTTGAGTTTTTGTAGAGTTATACATTTGTTTTGAAACACAAAAGTGAAAAGCCTAACAGGTTTACAGATGCACTTAGTTGAAGGAAACTATTGTTGATAGAGATGCAGATTGAGGTGGTTGGGTTCAAGGAACTCAAGAATTTGTATCCAGAGGATCCTGATTTTGGTGAAGCTTGGAAAGCTTGTAAAGAAGCTGTTACTCTAGACAGAACAAAGTGGCTGAATTTCATCATTTAGGATGATATGCTATTCAGAGGGAGTTAGTTCTGCATTCCAAGAAGTTCTATGACTGAGAATCTCATCAAGGAGAAGCATAGCAGAGGATTGGCTGGAAATTTTGGTTGAGATAAGACCCTTTCTTTGGTTAGTGAAAATTATTATTGGCCACAGTTGCAGCAAGATGTCAAGAAGTTTGTACAAAGTTGTAGAGTATGTCAGATGGTGAAGGGAGTGAAGCAGAATACAGGGTTGTATCAACCATTACCTATACCAGAGAAGCCTTGGGAGGATATCAATATGGACTTTGTTCTTGATTTACCAAGGACACAGCGGGGACATGATTCAATTTTTGTGGTGGTTGACAAATTTTCAAAGATGGCACATTTTATTCCCTACAAGAAGACTAATGATGTTGTTCATGTAGCAGAATTATTTTTGAGAGAAGTGGTGAGACTACATGGTTTGCCAAAGAGCATAGTTTTAGATAGAGACACTAAGTTCATTGGATATTTCTGGCATACATTATGGAAGAAGTTGAAAATAGATTTGAAGTTCAGTTCATCAAATCATCCATAGATTGATGGACAGACAGAGGTGGTGAATAGGAGTTTGGGAAATTTGCTGAGATGTTTGGTTGGAGATAAGCCAATAGGATGGGATTTTATTTTACCATAGGTAGAATTTGCATACAATAATTCTGTCAATAGGAGCATTGGTAAATCACCATTCTAGATTGTTTATGGGATTAGTCCAAGAAATGCATCTGAGTTAAAAAAGATAGATAAAGGAGAAATAAGTAGTGCTGAAGCCAGAACATTTGAAGAACATCCATGAGGAGGTGAGGAAGCACATTACCAAGATGAATGCATAGTATAAGGCTAAGGTAGATGAGAAAAGGAGGCATAAGGAATTTTAGGTTGGAGATGAAGCCATGGTTCATTTGCAAAAGGAAAGAGTTTTGGTTGGTACATACAACAAGCTAAAAATGAAGAAGTTTGGGCCATGTAAGATACTAAAGAAGCATGATTCAGGAAATGCATATGAGGTTGAGTTGCCTAGTGAGCTGAATATTTCACTAGTATTTAATGTTCTAGATCTAATAGAGTATCATGAAGGAGGTGTTGAAGATGAGGTTACAACATCACAGTGGAGTATTCCAACAACTAGTTTAGATATCAAGGAGATTGAAAACATACTAGACAATCGTGTTGGCAGAAGCACAAGGAACAGGACATATGAAGAATACCTGGTCAAGTGGAAAAGATGACCTGTTGAAGATTCATCATGGCTGACAAAGGAGGAGGTTAACCATCTTGGTTTTCCTCTACACACTTGAGATGTGATGGGGTCACTTCTCAAATTACCCCGAGTGTCTGATGCAGGAGCATCCTGGGTGTAAGAGCAATCTTGCATCACCCAAAAATATTTTTGGTTTCTTTTCAATAAGGGCTATCTTGTGTAGAGTTGCTATTTATGGAAACTTGCTATTTTTTTAATAAGTTGGTCATCTGATCTCAGAATGTTCTAATTTCTTCCCTGGAGGTTCATTTTGGTCATATCAGCCAGCGAAAAAAATTTCATTGACAGATCAAGTCTAGCTTTGTAGATATTGAAGATTTTTGGTATTGGCAACAGGGTACAGAAACTTTGAACTTAGTTTTGAAGGCTTTAGAGGCCTTGGATGAGGTCAAAAATTTGGGTGATAGGCGCTTGAGTGAGTCAAGCCTGTAGAGTGCTTCGTGGCATTTTCAGAATGGGGTTATAATAGTCAATCGAGTCAACTGGTGATGAGATATGGTCTTCAAAAGTTGGATCACCTGAAATGGTGAAAAATGATTTTCCTTCAAAATTTCTATTTGGATTTCAAAAGTTATTTTGAGCTGACTTTGATGTAATAGATTGTAAAATAAAATAATTCTAAGTTTGGTCGGCCTTGTTGGCTAAAATTTTGGAACCTTCCCAAGCGGTGGAAAATTGCCTATATAAGGAAGGATGTAGTGTTGTCTTAGGCAGTTCAGAGTAGTTCTGGGTAGTAGATTTGGGTATTGATTAGAGACCTTGTCCTATAGAATATTGTAAGGGAATTCCCACGTGGCTTTGCATATTATAATTTTGAAAGTTTGTAATTCCACATTTGTGGAGATAATAAGAAGCCCATTTTTTGTTCCTGCATATTGTTGTTGTTTATTTATTTCTGTTATGTGTTTGTGGTATTAAGGGGAGCACCCTTCATCATTTGGAATCCATGATCTCCTCAAGTGGTTAAACTTTTCTTCAAAGGAGCAAAGCTCTGATACCAATTGTTAGGAATGGGAACACTGAGAGGGGTGGGTGAATCATTGCTCTACAATATTAATTTCTTATATCTTGAAACTTAACTCAATTTCCTATATACTGAATTGAATGAAAATGCAATTAAGATAAACAATCATAACACATAACACCAGATATGATTGTGGGGAAACCTTGGTCAAAGGAAAAACATCGGTGGGAATTAATACCCACTAATAATTGTACTTGTGTATTATGAACCTGTTAATGTTCCTTAGCCATACTAGGAGCTGTCATTACAATGCTTAAGTATAATGACCTTGTCAAGGGTCAGACCTTGTTAGGAGTCTTTTATAATTAACCCTATTAAGGGTGAGGACACCCTATCCTAGAGCTCACTACTCAAATGGTGAAGGCTACAACCTTTTGAGTATCAGATACACACTATATCTGCAATGGTGAACTACTGCTATGACACTTCTTGTTTGATTAGTTCCTTTTGTGCGTTGATTCTTTAACCTCTTGTAAAGCTCTATATCATACTAAATTCTCTTTGCATGCTTCTGCTCTTCTTCTATCAACTCTATATCTCATTCCATTATCAAATACAAAGGCACATGTCTTATTTATATGTGCAAACAAAACTTTTCACTAAGTCAGCCTATACCTAATTATATATAACACTTCCAAATAAATTGGCTCAAGCATGTTTATATACAATGATATTAACAAGTCTATAACATATTTAAAATAGGCATATGGCCTTTACAAAAAAATATTATAACCGCTAACCAAAATACTAATAGTCGGCTCCATACTTTATTTTGTTCTGTCACTCACTATCTGTGTCACTTCAACTTGGTGTATCTTCATCATAATAACTCATGTGATCATGCGCTCTTAAATACATAGATATGTATGTATGTATGTATGTGTGTGTGTGTGTGTGTATATATATATATATATATATATATTTAGGTGTTCTTCAGTAGCCCCACCTGGGCAAGATGGATTATTGTTGCCGTGTCTTGGATGACATCACTAATGTAGTTTTGAGACCCTATTTAGATTGTGAGGAGTGGAGATATGATGTAGAAAAGATACCATATTTCTTTTAGTCTTGGTATCTAATTGGTTAGACCTAATATACTATAGAGATTCCTTGTTACTTGAGTTATGAGACATTATGGGCACATCCAAGAGATGCCACAGGACATAGTTGTATATGCCTATATTTGTGATGAGGAGGTACAATGGGGCTCGCCACTAATTTATGAGATTTCCCTTCATGAGATATCACAGATGGTTCCAGTAGCATGGGATTATTTACCTGAGGTATCTAATGGTGGTATTATTGATGTATTCCATGCCCATTACTCACAACATGTATTTCCTCATCTCACTTCTCGTGATGAGATTTCTCCTCACATTGAGGATGCTTTAGATTATGATCCTGGAGATGATGGTGTTGGTCGAGGTCGTAATGGGAGGGGCAGAGATAGGGGTACAAGGAGAGGTAGAGATGGTGATGGTGCTAGGAGAGGAGGTGGAGGGGGTGGCAAAGATGGTGGAGGAGGTGGTGGTGGAGAGAGGAGATGAGCACCAGGCAGTGGTGATGACCAGCATATTTGGTAGAGGAGACTCATAGTTTTCCCTCCATGTTAGGATACATGTCCATTATTAAATCATGATCAACATCAGTAACATGAACAACAACAAAGAGCTTCTAGGGATAGTAGTGGTACAGGAGGTGGACAACAATCTCCTAGAGGTCCTCCTACATGTGGAGGTGATGGAGATCCTTTATCTCAGTGCAAGAAGGATCAAGAAGCCTTAGGCCTTGAGGTTTCCACTTTGCAAGATCTTTTCATAGAGTGTGATACATAGCTAGGAGATATTAGGGTAGAGCAAGAAAAATATGCTCGTACGGCCACCCACTAGTGACAAAGGGCCACATACCATTTTTCTTTATATTGTTCAGTCATACTTGCTACACAAAGAGCCCCTCTATATTCCATTATTACACAGTAGTCTGAGGGTACCTTTCCACTTCCTACTCCATGCAGGGTAGATGTTCCTTCTCCTGACCCTCCCTGAGAAGATGAGGGTGAGAGAAAAACATGATTTTGTATACTTATATTTTATTTCATACTACCATTTGTATCCCATTAATATACACTGTAATGTATATTGTACTATTTTTAATCAATTTACATTGTGACATATTTTGGAATCTTATATTGATACCTTGATACTTTGATATTATGATACTCTGATAATCTTCTAATTCATTGATATTATGTTGATGCCATTTGATTCTATTTCTATATGATGCTATCTTATTTTTGCGTATGGTTTCATGATCTTTGATATATTTACTTGCTTTGGATATTGATCTCATCATTGTCATATGGATACTTGGTCATGTGGTTAGATTAGATGGATGATATATTGACAGTATTGTATCATGTCACTAATATATGCATATGTTTTTATGTTTTTAACACTTTATGGATGTATGAATGCAGATGCATGTGATGCTTTATGATGATGACATTCTTATTTTATGCATGCATATATATATATGTGTGTGTGTGTGTGTGTGTGTGTGTGTGAGATGTAATGCAATGAGATGTATGTACATCTCTTTTTTTATTTATGTATGAATGATTATGGATGCATTATGCAGGCATATTTATGTTGGCAAGTTGGCTATATTGGTGTATCTGACTTAGTATAGTGTTGTCATTATGGAAACAAAGTCATATAGTAGTTTGGAGTTAGCACACTTGATGAGAAGATCATAAATTGGTTAAGTGTTGAAGACTGGAAAATGTACATAGTACTTGAAGCTTAGAGCATCCACGCATGTGTGTATGACCGAGTTATGGTGTGCACCCTAGAAGATAAGGTGGTTAGACTATATTCATGCTTAGTCTATGAGCACATGATCAGATATGCAAGTATGCCAAAGTTATAGATGGTTGAAGTTACACAACCAGTGTGTGCCAGAGAAGAATAGAGTAAGCAGCTGACTATTAGCATTTTGATTTGCATCTATATTCTAATTTGTAAAGGCTATGCACCTATTGTAATTAGGTTTCTGACATGTAAATATTTTTGTTTGTAAACATGCTTGATCCAATTCAATTGGAAGCATTGTATGTAATCAGTTAAAGGGCCAACCTAGTTATTTTTTTTGTATGCACATATAAATATGAGATGCGCCCATTGTAATTAGCATGGAAGTTTTAATAGAGTTGAGATAAGCATAGAATAAGTGTGTGAAGCATCTATAAGATGTATTAAAGCTTTGCAAGAGGTCAAAGCATCAACACATTAAAGGAATTGATCTAACAAGAAGTGTCATAGTGACAATTCATCCAACAGATATAGTGTGTATCTGAGATCAGAAGGTTGTAACCTTCACCAATTGAGCAGTGAGCTCTAGGATAGTGCATCCACACCCCTAACAAGGTTTATTGTAAAAGACTCCTAATAGGGTCCGACCCTTGACAAGGTCTATTGTACTTAATACATTGTAAAGAAACTCCTAACAAGGTTAAGGATCTTCTAACAAGGATCATAAAACACTAGTACAAAATATTAGTGGGTGTCAATTCCCACCAGGTTTTTTACCTATTTGGGTTTCCCAATAACCATATTGGTGTTATGTGTTGATTTCATGTTTCATGTTTATGTGGATGTTCATTTTAGTACCTAAGCATTTAAGTTCAATTTAAAGATAAAGAGAAAAGATAAAATACAATGAACACTGATTCACCCCACCTCTCAGTGTTCCCATTCCTAACAATTGGTATCAGAGCTCTGGTCCTCAGCAAAGAAGTTTAACCACTTGAGGAGATCATGGACAAAGTAGAAATGAAACATCTGAAAAGAAATCTTGAAGCTTCTCTTGAAGACCTAGACAGATCTAAAAAAGAAACTAAAGAGCTTAAGGAAAAAATTAGTGATGCTTAATTAGTCATCAAAAGGCTAAGGAAGGATTTGAAAGAATGCTCTACTAGTGATCTAGTGATAATGGTCAAGAAACTAAATGAAGAAAATACATCCTCGAAAGAACAACTTGAAGAATATTATGATAAGTTGATTAACAATCAGGAAGTCTATGATGAACAGATCAAAGAGAACCTTCAACTGAATGAAGAATTAAGGCAAGAAAACATGGAAATCTTGGAGCTAAGGATCAACAAAGAAAGCTTGGAATCTGAATTTAAAGATGCTAAGAATCACATTGAAAAATTACACACTAGTTCTGATTTGATAGAATCTCAATTGTATGCAAGAAGAGCTAAAGGAGATACTAGCTGCATTGGATACAATGAAGCACAAAATTAGATTGACAACATGCGAGCAAGAATGAAAGTACCAAAAGGAACCTCAGATGGTAAGGAGACTAGAAGTTAGACTAAGGATCATATTGAACCACCTAAGAATGAGTGCAAGCTAGTAGACCACACTTGTTATGCATGTAACAAGAATGGACACATAGCAAGGAACTCTACAGAGGTAATACCTTCCAATGGTTACTGTTATTCATGTAATAAATTTGGTCATAGAGCTATGAATTGCAAGACAAGTCAAAAGAATAGGACTTGGTATAATCAAAGAAATCAGAATCAGTCAAATGTAAGAAGTTTTTAGAATATTACATGTCAGATATGTAACTATAATGGTCACTCAGCTAGACAATGTAAGATGGTGACTCATGTCAATGCGCCAAGGAATATAAGGCCTCTAGTCATTTGTCACTCTTGTAACAAGGCTGGACACATCTCAAAGTTTTGCATATCAAGGATGCAAGGTCAGGAAAGCCCTAAAAAGCCCAAAGAATTGGTTTTGGATCCCGAAGGAGAAGTCAATTTTGTGAAAGCTTTAGAGGATGCAAGCTTGATTTGGTTAGAAGAAAAGAAGGACAAGGTTGATGAGTATGTATTGGATGCATCCATAGTGGATGCACCCTCTACATCTAAATGAATGGCCCTTAGGGTCATACAGGGAACTAATTTAGCTCTAGGTCACTGCATGGCTGGTATACTCACTCTTAGAGTATGCACCTTTGGACTTAAGCTTTTGGAGACTACTAGAACCTATTTGCAAGAGTGCACTAGCTGATTGTTTGCAGAATGAAATATAGAAATTTTCAAGTGACAGCCTGGTTTACATGATAAGCCTTAATGGTAGATTTTCTAATTTAAAGTACATAGAAGTTTGTAAATCTCTCATTGCATTCAAATTCAGAGTAATTGGAGAGCAGAAGATCCCTAGTAGTTGATTGAGAAGGATTGCAATTTGATTCATCAAGTGACTATCTCTACATTTGATCAGTTGTGGAAACCCTAGTTCATCGCACAAATTCAAAATCTATTGGAAACCTTTGAGAAATAATTATACAAGTAAGTGATGGCTACTCCTATAGTATTTGATGTTGTAGAGAAGAAAAGATATGTATTTAAAAGGAACCCATTCAAATCCACTCTAGATGACCTAGAAGGGGCATTCTCCCGCATGCCTATGGGTGTTATGCATGTCGAGGACATTAGGGAATATATTCACTATAAGAAAGAACTAGTAGGATTGGATAGATTGAGAGCACACATGGAAATAATAATGAAACTAGACAAAACCTTCATGGATGAGTATGCATGGTGGAATAATCACCCTATAGTGGAGTATACTATGGCATATGAGTTATATGAATCAGAATGGATCAAAATTCTACTAAGTAGGATTCATGATGACCTATTTTGGAGAGGGGAAGTGCCAGTCAGAATTACTAGTGACCTAATTCATGAGATGAAAGGCCTCTCAAGGATAGGCATCATCCTTCTAGTGGGAAAAGACATGAGGAAGATTGTTGAAAAGACTTGCAAATCAAGAAGTGATAGGTGCGGTATGACTATAGAGCCTATTGAGCAAGATGACATCAAATTGATGTCCATGATACTAGGATATAGGTTCCAACACACCAGTAGGGTAAACAGTGTGTCTATGGCCATAATTCTTGTAGCCATAAGACTAGTGAAGGAAAATGGAGAGTTCAATCTGTGTGAGATCTTGTGTGCACAATTGATAGATAACATTAAGGCAATCAAGCTTGACAAGACCAAGATATTTAGGTTTAGGTCCCTAATTATCTATATGTACTTCTATATTGTTGGAAAGGTGTCAGATTCATACCTAAACAAGACTATTCCTACCATGCCACAAATATCCTTCAAGGTATCTATTGAGAGCACTCTAAGAGACTACATGACATTAGAGTTGAAGACATTTAGAATCAAGATGCAGATGAGATACAAAATTCTAGAAAAAATAGTTGAAAAATACAAAGACACTATTTTCTTCATGGTTGAGACAGACACAACATGCATGGAGGCAATTGAACCAAGGAAAAAGTGGATTCATCCACTTGGATATGAGGTTGATGAACAAGTCCTAGAAGTATATGCACAAGTATTTCTTTTAGCCCCTAATGACCGTAATGAGCCAACATGGGGAACCTATGAGGAGAAAACAAGAGAAGTTGATGCAGTGCTAAATAGTGCAGCAACAAAAACGAAGGTTTCTAAGGTTACCTCAGAGATCTTGAGAATTCATGGAGTGTCTCAAGAAAACCTAGACAAAGAAAGGGAACAAAAGATTGCTTTGGAAATTGAGAGTGCAACAACAACAAAGACTGAATCAGAAGATCCTAACCTAAAGAAGGTGAAGATAGAAAAGTCTGATATTCAGAAGGGTATTACTAATGTTACTCCTTTTGCACCCAAAGAAACCATTGACCTTACTACTCCTCCTGAGTATAAGGCAATGCCTAAGAAGAAGAAAGAAATCAGCATTGGTCATGCATCCTCGAGGGTAACAAGGAACAAAAGGAACACTCAAGCTCCTCCTGAAGTAAGTTTCAAACCTAGTCTGAGTGTGTTAAGCACAAGAATTGTTGATGAAGGCATAATTGATCAAGTAGGAAAGTTCTATGAGAAATACAGTGAGATTGAAAAATCAGAGATACATGGAATGATTGTCAAACATATGTTAAAGTTTATGAAGACAGTCTTAGAATTGAAGACTATAATTCCTGATAATGTAGGGAATATCTTAGAGTTCCAAAAGAGATAGGCTATTGAAGATCTAAGGATAAGAGAAAAGATTTTAGATGAAACCCTTCCAATATGTGAGCTAGAAGAGAAAAAGTTATTGTTAGATCTAGTGAAGCCTCACCTCAGGACCAAGATAAGAACATTGAATATAATGGATAAAAAATTTGAGTTAGTTGGCAAGGAAATAGAGAAAGCCTTTGAGAAGGTCTTTATGAATAGGCACATGTATCCACCTACTACACCCACAGCTCAAGTACCCTCAAAGGAAGTCAAGGTGGCATAGCCCACTAATGCATTAGTGATAGGTCCTCAAGACTCAGTGCTTGTAGTTGAAACAAAAAAAGAGGTAGATAAGTCTACGCCCATGATAGAGTCACTAAAGGATAGCACCATTATCATTGATAATGTAGAGACATCCATGGCGGCCACTAACACTAAGTTGGACAAGTTTGAAGAGGCATTTCTGAGTACTCAAGAGGTTGACACTCTATGTGGTAACTCCACTCCCAATCAAGAAGAAGTATTGATTAAGGATATAAAAAATGAAGAAGAAAAGAAAGAAGAACAAATAGAAAAAGAAGCAGGAAAACAAATACAAGTAGAGAGAAAAGAAAATGAACCATCAGTTAAGATAATCAAGGTAAAACAAGAATTTATGGATAGCACTCCTATCACTCCCTCAGCAGCATTATTGTCAAGTTTGACACCTAACACAACTAGTTTGGACTCTTGGGGAGAGGAAGACCTGATGAAGTTCAGAATCTTAGCTATGGAGAAAGCCAAGGAGAAATAGGTGATGAGAAATCCCCTCCTTGTAGAATTAGTAAACATCTTGAAAAACTTGTTACTAGTAGACAAGAAAGTGACTAAGGTACACTCTATTGATGATGTGAGTACAGTCATTTCACAATTCAAGAGTAATTTCTCTAGCCTGGAAGAATCTACATCCCTAGTTGCAAAAGATAAATATTTGAAGAAGAAGCTCAGTGAATTGGTTAGCAACTTTGCACTTGACCTGAGCTCACTAAAGGCTGGTCAAGCATCCTTGAAGGAGTTTGCAGCAAAAGGCAGAAAGATTATTACTGACTGTATGAACCCAGACAAGTTGACTAGTGATCTATATAAGAAGATACAAGAAGAAGAAGCTATGATAGACAACATAAGGAAATTAGTAGAAGATCCATCCATTGATGTGAACATGAGTAACAATGTGTACCAAGGACAGTTAGATAAAATTGAGAAGGCAGAAAAGGAGATGTCCAAGATAAGGGCTAGGAAGACTCAGCTAAGGAATGCTCTTCAGCGCTCATTAAACATACTTAATCAGAATATCAAGGAGATAGATGCCACCATGGTGACATATGATCAAGGATCTAGAACAAATTTGGAGAAGATGGAGAAGCTACAATATGCATTATGCGCCCATCTACAGATTGTTAATTCATTGATCACATTTTGGAAGAAGGAGATCCAAAACCTGCAGATAGCATATCCAGATGTTCTCTCATAGTAAGTAGTTGTATATAAAGTTTTGGAGCACCTTTGTCATTAATGTCAAAGGGGGAGAATGTATAGAATATGGTTATAGATATGTATAAGGAGATATAAGATAGAAAGTTATGTATAATGGAGATATAAGACAAAAAAAAATTGTATTAAGGAATAGTTAGCAACTTAACCATATTCCTTTGTTGCCATCAATGACAAAGGGGGAGATTGTTGGCAAGTTGGCTATACTGGTGTATATGACTTAGTATAGTGTTGTCATTATGGCAACAAAGTCATATAGTAGTTTGGAGTCAGCGCACTTAATGAGAAGATAAAAAATCAGTTAAGTGTTGACGATTGGACAATGTATAGAGTACCTAAAGCTTAGAGCATCAACAACTGTGTGTATAGCCAAGTTATGGTGTGCACCCTAGAATATAATTTGGTTAGACTATATTCATGCTTAGTCTATGAGAACATGATCATATATGAAAGTATGCCAAAGTTGCAAATAGTTGAAGTTACACAACCAATGTGTGCCAGAGAAGAATAAAGTAAACAGCCAACTGTTAGCATTTTGATTTACGGTTATATTCTAATGTTGTAAATGCTATGTGCCTATTGTAATTAGGTTTATGACATGTAAATATGTTTTTTTGTAAACACTCTTGAGCAAATTAAATTGGAAGTGTTGTATGTAATCAGTTAAAGGGTTGACCTAGTTATTTGTTTTGTATGAGCATATAAATATGAGATGTGCCCATTGTAATTAGCATGGAAGTTGTAATAGAGTTGAGATAAGTAGAGAAGAAGTGTGCAAAGAGTCTATAAGATGTATTAAATATTTTCAAGAGGTCAAAGCATCAACACATTAAAGGAACTGATCTAACAAGCAGTGTCACAGTGACAGTTCATCCAACAGATATAGTGTGTATCTAAGATCGGAAGGTTGTAGCCTTCACGGCTTGAGCAATGAGCTCTAGGACAGTGCGTCCACACCCCTAATAGGGTTTATTGTAAAAAAATCCTAATAAGGTCTAACCCTTGACAAGGTCTATTGTACTTAATACATTGTAAAGAAACTCCTAACAGGGTTAAGGATCTTCTAACAAGGATCATAAAACACTAGTACGAAATATTAGTGGGTGTCAATTCCCTCTGGGGTTTTTACCTATTTGGGTTTCCTCATAACGATATTGGTGTTGTGTTGATTTCATGTTTCATTTTTATGTGGATGTTCATTTCAGTACCTAAGCATTTAAGTTCAGTTTAAAGATAAAGAGAAAAGATAAAATATAGTGAACATTGATTCACCCCCCCCCCCCCTTCTCAGTGTTCCCATTCCTAACAATTTATGGTACTGACATGGTTATGTAGGTGTCTAGATATCAGTGATAAATACTCAGTCATTTGCATTTTTATGATGATCATATGATGTACTTGGTCAAACTTGTAAAATGTTTATGTTTGTAGGATTTTCCTTTATATTGATGTTGATTAATTACATTTACACAGACATACTAATGCAACTTAAAATGAATGCAACTATATTAAAATGAATGCAATTTAAAATGAACTTCAATGCAATTAAAACATGAAATTCATCTAAAATGAATCTATTACAAATTAATATGAAAATACCACTAAAAATGAATCTAAATGGAATTAACAATGAAATGCACCTAGACTAAGACACCTAAGATAGTCCCCATTTATTCAAAGTGATTCTATTATCATCATAGAGCATTTTTTGTTGGGACCTCATAGGTTAGTACAATTTTCACTGATAGATTTTTCAATCATGAAAATATGAATACCTCCCTCTCATTTGTCATGTCAAAAGTTAACCTACACATTAAAACATATAGGCTAGAATGTTATGTCAGTTACTTCCTATTAATACCCGCAATGACCTTTTATTTTATATTCATATCCTTGTGTAGTTTTTGATTTATTGTGCACCTTACTAGGAAGTTGTTTTATTTTAGTTTAAAATAGGAAAGGAAATAAATCCAACATCATGAAAGATTTCATAGGAAATAAGTCAAGTTATACATGGCATTCCAATCATGATGGAGGAACTTATCATAGACACCCATTCCCTATAATCACCTTATGTCATCGTATTTATTACCACAAGCAGAAGACAAAGAAAATGTTATGCCCCCAGTCCTTGTTTCTCTATTCTTTTTTAGACATCATTGAGTCACTCAAGGAACATAAAATAAAAAATTGATCCAAAGTCATCAGAAACTAAGAAAAATTCATGATTCCTTCATTTAGTTTCTCTAATCCATAAACTCATCAAGACTGGTCTATTTTCTTCAAGAATATGCAGTTGTTATCGTAGTGTTTAGAAACACATTTTTTTAATTTGCAAACACACATAGAAATTATCAGTCATAGAATTTTCTTTCATCAATAAATGTTTCACCTTTTTAGTATTTAGAAACACCCTTATCTTCATGACGTAGTGTTTAGGAACACTTTTTAGCTCCAAGTATTAAGAAATACTATTGTTGGTGGCATTAAGAAATACCTTTGTTTCATAGTTTAATATCAATTATGGACTAGGGATAAGCAACACCCTAGAAAAAAGTCCTAATAGAGACTAGGAGACTTTGAGACATGTATGACTTTGATCATTGCCTCCTAGGAAAATGGTTTACCTAGGACTTGGATATAGACAGATTCCATCCTTAGGAAGATATGGTTTTCTGATAGTACATCTTAGGATTTCATTTTTCATGATAGTGGCTGAAAAATATATATGAGATGAACTTCACATTGGCCAAGTATCCAATCATTTTCTTGATAGATAGAGTCTTGATTTACAAGTAGCACCTGTTTACTAGGTTTTCACCAAGACATTTTTTCTCTTTTTTGATTTATTTGTACTTTTTCTTTTTCTATTTTTTTTGACTCACCAAGACACTTGTTTACCAAGTTTTCACCGAGATGGTAATTTTTTTAGGACTTTTTCCATTGTTTTTTATTTTTTTCAGGATCAATATTTTCTATTTTTTATTCTTTAGGAACCCTTTTCACTATACACGTGTTATCTCAAGAATGTCAGGCATAGAACCTTTTTAGGTGTGGAGTGTTGATTGGATCTAGTAGGGCATATCCATCACGTGTAGCCAATTGAAAGGATCTTGATCCAAATGAAGCTATGATAGAAAAGGGACCCAACCAGTTGGGTTCAAACTTTCCCTTTTGCTCTCAATGTTGCTAATTCTTTGGATTTTCTCTTAGGAATAGATCTCCTACCTGAAATGTTTGTGGCTTTACTTTCTTGTTGTATCCTCTTGACATCCTCTTTTGATAGACTTTGAGATGATCAAACGCCTATTGTCTATGCTCATCTAGCAATTCTAGTTGTAGTCTAGAGATTCTATAGTCCTCATCAATGACTAGATTTTTTAATGATACCCTAAGTAATGGAATCTCTACTTCAACTAGTAGTACTGCTTTGGACCAATATACTAATGCAAAAGGAGTTGCTCCAGTTGGTGTTCTGATGTTGGTGCAATACGCTGACAATGCTGAATTTATCTATAAATGCCAGTCTCTTTCTATTTTACTCATTGTTCTATGCAATATTTTCAATATTGATTTATTTGATGCTTTGACATGTCTGTTACCTTGAGGTTAATAGATTGAGGAACAGTGCTAAGTGATTTTGAATTGAAGAGACATGTCATCCATGTCTTTGTTTTTAAATTTCCCCCATTGTCAGTCACAATTAATGAGGGTATTCCATACCTACAAAATGATTTAGTTCAAGATGAACATTAAAATTTTCTTTCCTATTGCATTAGATAGTGGCACCTTCCACCTATTTTATAAAATAATTAGTTGCGGTAATGATATATTTATATCCATAGGACGAGTTTGGATAAATCTCTCTAACTAAATCAAAAGCCTATTGTTGAAATGGCCAATGTGTTATGAAAGGAATTAGCTCCATAGCCAGAGCATGTATCATGTTTCCATGGACTTGGCATTTCTTGCATGTTTTAGAATATTGGATTGCATCTTTCTCCATTGTAGGCCAGTAGTATCCCACTCTCAAGAGTTTCTTGGCTAATGAAAAGCCATTCAAGTGAGATCCACACACACCTTCATGAACTTCCTTTAATGCATGATTTGAATCTTTGTTTTCTAAACATCTAAGTAGCATACCATCTAGATAATGTCTATACAAGTCATTAGAAATGATTATATAATGTGATGCTTCTCTTATGAGACATCTTTTTCATTTCTTGAATAGTTTTCCAATAAGATGTTAGAAAGTAAAGTCCACCAAGATAACTGAGAGGGGGGGGGGGGGGGGGGTGAATCAGTTATCAGATAATTATAACTTTTATCATCTTCAATAGCACTAAACCATATAAGAAATATAATTACCAACCATAGAAAGATATTCATACACAATAACACAAGATATGTTGACTAGGGAACCTCTTGATCAAAGAGTAAACCCCGGTGGGAATGATGCTCACGAAAGATGTACTAATATGAGTATTCCTTGTGAGAGGATGGAATCTGTTAGGAGTCTTATGAAATACATTTAGTACATATGAATCCCTGTTAGGATCTTTTGAATCCTTGTTGAAATATTCTAACCCGGTTAAGAGTTATGGAAGACAGAAGGACCCACTGCCCAAACAGCTTTAGGGTAAGATCACTGAACACATTGTCCAAATAATCTTTGCATTACTCAATAGAATAATATGTTACCTCTTCTCTAACTATGCCAAACCACACTCACTATTACATCAGATCTCAATTCCAGATCTCTATAATTTGCATGTCTTCCTTCACAAATTTGCTTTCATACTTAGCTCTTTTCTTCACTTCATGCATACATCATCACAATCGCTGCTACCATATCATAATTACATGCTTTCACATTAAAAATACATACAAAAACATTATCATCATAGAAACAAGGAAATACATTCCTCCCTTTATACCACACTCAAATAATTACAAAATAAAAGTTTCCACACGCTACACCAAAATTACACAAAACTGTCAGCTTCCAAATACAATAAATCTTCACTCGTGTAACCTCAAAGACTGCACTGTCAACCACATCACTATCAATGTGTCTCCAACTTCCCTTTAAATTTGCAAAACTAGATTCCATCCCAATTAGGAGATATCATCCGATTTCCACAAATCGCTACTTAGGAACACTACCTGAATACTACTTCCACCAAAATGATCATAACTTTGATGAATCAATGGATTACTATCTACACTCTTAATCATAGAAATATGACATATCAAAGAGTATAACCTCAACATCACATAGCTCCAACTGCAATAACCCACGTGCGCTAATCCAAACTCTGTTTGTTTCTCTGCAAGTCTTCGGTAAATCACCATGTTGACATCAATGACAATCATAGTCATGATGGCAACAAAAACTGCTACAGAATGTCTACCAAACATTTAGCATTCATTCCTAATAGTCTCCCCCATTGGCATTGATGGCAACATAGATGAAAAACATCCAATGTTCCAAAAATCCAATACTACAACACTGCTTCTTCAAATCCTCTTCATCAATCAAATCTTGCTTTGTTATCCTGTTCAGTTCTCTTCAACAAATGTCTCAAATTTTTTTTCATGCATACTTCTCCCCCATTGACATCAATGATAGAAATTCCCTCACTAAGTCAACAACAACTCAATGTTAAAAACCACTTTTTAGAAAATACATTTACTAGAGTCCTCATGACTCAGCTCAGATACACATACTCCCCCATAGAGGAAGTACCAACATCCAGTCCAAAAGAAAGATAAGGCTCATATACCACTGGATGGATGCAACCAACTGCATCACTTCTCAAAATTAGGTTGGGGCATAACCCCAAGCATGCCTCTCAGATACACAAATGTATCCTTACGTAAAGGCTTTATGAATATATCTACTATATGCTCCTTTGTACTTATGTACTCAAGTCTGACTTCTTTCTCAACAACTTTCTCTCTTACAACATGATACTTAATCTCTATATGCTTTGTCTTAGAATGTAATACAAGATTCTTAGACATACTAACTATACTGGTGTTGTCACAATGTATAACAATAGGTTCAACAAATTTTATTCCAATATCCTTCAGCATCTGCTTCATCCAAATTATCTGGTTACAATTGTTTGCTACTGCTACATATTCTGCTTCTATTGTGCTTTGTGAGATACAATTCTACTTCTTGCTTAGCCAAGAAACTAATCTTCCTCCAAGGAAAAATGCTCCACCATTGGTGCTTTTCTTATCATCAACACTGCCTCCCAAATCAACATCTGTATATGCACATAGGGTTAAATCATCAGATTTTTCATACCATAGTCCATAGTCCATTGTGCCTCTTAAATATCTCAGTATCATCTTTACTATTGCATAATGTGATTCTCTAGGTTCAGCTTGAAATCTTGCTACAATTCCAACTGAATGTGCTATATCAGGTCTTGTATGAGTCAAATACTGCAATCCTCTAATCATAGATTTGCATTTCTTCTGTTCTATTGCAGGAGTCTCATCTGTGCTAGATAACTTATGTCTGGTCACCATAGGTGTTCCAACTAGTTTACAATCCTCCATTCCAAATCTTTTCAACAAGTCATTCAAATACTTTGTCTAACTTACAAAGATACCATCATTGTTTTGTGTTATCTGTAATCCCAAAAATTATTTCATCTCACCAATCATACTCATTTCAAATTCAGTCTTCATTTCATCAGTAAAATTGTCACTAGCTTCATCTTCTCCTCTTAAGATAATGTCATCAACAAAAATAATTATAACTAACAAACCATTTTCAATTTCTTTTGTGTACAGATTACTATCAGGTGTGCTTTTTATAAATCCCAATTTTAACAAATACTTATCTAGTCTTGCATACCAAGTTCTAGGTGCTTGTTTAAGTCCATGTAAATCTTTCTTCAATTTACATACCATGTCTCCTTCTTGAGTTAAATGAAAACCTTTAGGCTACTCAATTTAGACTTCTTCCAATTCTCCATTTAGAAATGCTAACTTCACATCCATCTGATACACTTTAAATTTCTTGTAAGCTGCATATGCCAAAAACATTCTTATTGCTTCAATTCTTGCAATAGGTGCAAAGGTTTCTTCATAGTCAATTGCTTCTTGTTGTGAGTAACCCTTACATACCAATCTTGCTTTGTTTCTTACTACTTCTCCTTGTTCATTCATCTTTTTTTTGAATACCCATTTAGTTCCAATAACATTCTTGTCTTTAGGTCTAGGACCAATTCCCATGTCTTGTTCTTTTCAATCTGATCTAGTTCTTCTTTCATAGCATTAGTCCAACTTTCATCTTCACAAGCTTCATTAGTAGTCTTAGGTTCAATTTGAGAAATCAAACATAACTGTTCTTGTGCCTTATTTTGAGTAAGAACTCCTCTTTTGATGCTCCCAATAATCTATTCAAAAGGATGATTCCTTAACAAACTCTTGCTAGGTGTCACTGTCTCAGATCTTTCTTCAGATGTAGGTTCTTCAATAACTTCACTGTGGCTTTCATTCAACAAATCACTATCAGTTTCATAAAACAATTTAGTAGTTCCAGTGTTAGGTTTAGGATGAGCTTCTTCATCAAATTCATAATCAAGCATTCTTTCCTGAATTTTGAACTTTTCATCAACTTTAACATTTGCGCTTTCAACAATAGTCTTAGTTCTTTTATTGAAACATCTAAATTCTTTGCTTTTCAAAGAATATCCAAGAAATATACCTTCATCACTTCTAGGATCAAACTTTCCAATATCATCATCTCTCTTTATGTAACATTTGCTTCCAAAAATTCTATAACTGAGGGTGCATGTCCAAACCATAATTCATAAGGTGTCTTGTCTGTGTCGGCTTTGATTTGTACTCTGTTCATTATATACACTATTGTGTTCATTACTTCTCTCCAGAATATCTTTTCCAAATCATTTTCAAACAACATAGCTCTTGCTGCTTCAGTCACTGATCTATTCCTTCTTTCTACAATGCCATTTTGTTCAGGTGTTCTAGGGGCCGAATACTGTCTTTTAATTCCATTTTCTTCACAAAAGTTGTTAAACTCTCTAGAAGTAAATTCTCCACCTCTATCAGATCTCAAACATTTAATCTTCATTCCAGATTCATTCTCAACTTTATTCTTAACAATTTTAAACTTATTAAATGCTTCAAATTTTTCTTTAAGAAATGCAATCAACATCATTCTTGTAAAATCATCAACAAGAATCATAAAATACCTTTCTCCATAGAATCCTCTAGTCCTGGTAGGACTGCTCAAATCTGTATGGACAATCTCCAGCTTCTTTGTAGATGTAAACTTCTTACTAGGAAAATAACTTCTCTTCTGTTTAGCCATTACACATTTTTTGCAAATCATGTTAGTAGGCTTTATAATTTTAGGTAAATCTCTTACTGCAAGTGTAGTACTTACTTTCACAATGTTATCAAATTTTATATGACAAAACCTTCTATGCCACAACCAATTGTCATCAATTTTAGTAATCAAACTTGTCATCTCAGTAGGATTCAACTGAAATACATTACCTCTAGTTCTAGATCCAGTTCCAATCAGATTTCCATCTTTATCCTTTATCACACAAGTTTTTTCAGTAAACCAAACTTGATATCCCTTATCAACTAACTGACCAAAACTCAAAATATTATGTTTCAATCCATCCACAAAATAAACATCATCAGTATTAGTCTTTCCATCAAGATTAATAGATCCTATACCTTTAATCAAACAAGGTGCATTGTTTCCAACTCTAACAACTCCTCCATCATATTCATTCAACTTTATGAATTTTTTCATGTCTCCAGTCATATGATGTGAACAACCACTATCTATAATCCAATCAGCTTTCTTTTCAACTTGAGAAACTAAGGCTTTTTCTTCCTTAACATCAGTTTCAGGATTTTCTTCTTTAATTGCTACAAATCCTATGTCATCATTATTTTCAGTATCACTTTCACTCAAAGTTCTTTCTATACTAGCTTCAAGATCTTCATCATTAGCATAATAAAATTCCATAGATTTTCTAGGTTTGAAATTGCTTCTATACTTTTTAACTCTCTTAGGACATTTAGATGCAAAATGACCATATTCTTGACAAGTCCAACATTTAAATATTTTCTTACCATTTGGTTCTCTTTTCACAAGCAAGGCAATACCTTCTTCAATCTTATTGTCTTCTTCATTTCTAGATCTGCTGCTACCAGCATAATCTCCACTCACACTAATGCTTCTTGACAAACTAGGGTGAACACTAAGAGCACTGAATGTTGTATCCATTCTAGGTAAGTCTCCTGATAATCTTAGGTTCATTTCTGCTGCTTCCAATCTTCCAAGAAGAGTCTCTCTTGTAAAGTTTGTTGTACAAGGTATCACTTGTTCAATCATCTTTGTTGTCTTCTTAAATATAGGAGTTAATGTCCTCAAAATTTTTCATATCACTTCATTCTCTATCTTTGTTCCTCCATAAGATTTATACCTGTAATGATCTTTGACATTCTACCAATATAACTTCTAATAGATTCATCTTCCAACATTCTTATATCTTCAAATGCACATATCCAATTATGTAATCTAACTCTTTTTCCATGTTCATCACCTTCAAAAGTAGAGTGTAAAGCATTCCAAATTTCATGAGATTTTTTCAAATATTTTACCTGACTGTACTCATTCTCTGGAAGTGCTGTCAAAAGTGCTTCTCTTGCAAGTATGTTACACATGAATAGATCTCTCTCTTCTACAGTACATGTTTCAAGATTGTCCTCTTGAATGATAGTCTTATTATTCTTTGTAATCAACCAATAACCTGGTCCTAAACATAATAGGTGTGTCTTCATCTTTTCTTTCCAGCTGTCAAAATTTACTCCATCAAACTTGTTAGGGATTTTTCTTGTGGGATCCAACTTGGCAATGATTGGGCTTGATTCTCAGTTAAAAAGGACTCCAAGTTTGCAAGAAAAGCCTAATTGATGAGGATTGGATAAGATCCTCCTTCTACTTCGAGCTCCATAGGACTCAGGCGGGTATTGCCTATGAATAAGTTAATATATTTCAAGTAAGCTTCTGAATAGTGGATTAGGTCTTCACTGTTATGCTATTGTACTTTCAACTATTTCAACAAAAGATCACTTTGCAAATAGCTGAGAATGTCTTGATACAGAGCTTGACAATAGAAACTATAAATGTAACAGCATAGACAATGGAATAAGGAAGTGAATCCTTCTTTTTGTGAGTACAACTCAAGGAAGGTTAACCTCTAGATTCTTTCTTCAAGGAATTGGCAAATGTGAATTGTATCACCTAGATGCAGTCCTTTCACAATAGGTATGAACTTAAAAATAGAAATGAACTAGTAATGATTATTTGGTGCTTGATGATAGAATAATGACTGTATAACAAACATCTAGCCAGTTCCTATTCCATTGGGAAAAAGAGTTTGAATATAAATGCACAGGAAGATTTCAAGGAAACACAATAGGATGCCTGGCAAGCTGCATGCAATCTGAATACGATGCCTTACAAACTATCCTGTCAATCTTATGTTGTTATCATCAAATCCTAACACATATGTCTACTCTCTGAAATGATTTATGAAATTTAATCCTCTCCTTGAGAGAAACTCACAAATAATTAGATAGACTACCTAGTAGCTGCTATATTTTCAAATGCCTCACAAATTAAAACATACAAGAGTAGAACATAGAGAAAAGAGACAGTAACAAGGTAAGATAGAAATTGCAGTGTATTCTATTGAAGTGAGCATGTCTATTTCATACAAAGCTTGAAAGTTCAGGAATTTTAGACACAAAACTAGAAATCTGTTATGTAGAGAATTTCAAATTTCATCATTTAGGGGCTTGCTCACAATAGAGCAGCCATAGGAATTGGGACCAGAATAGGAATAGGAATCAGGAACCCCTTACACTGAGAAAAGAAGAGAATAAAAAGCCAAAAGAAGAAAATGCTAAAATCAAAGCTTAATCAACACCTGTCTGCTTTGCAAATTTGATCTCACTATCTTCTCTCTCCTCTAAAAATTGATATCCTTAGGCACCTCCAAAATCTGATTTCATCTGCCACTTTAAAACTTCGATTTGATCTTTTGCTCCTGGCAAACTCGATTCAACAACCCTCTGTTCCTTAAAAATCAAATCTCATCTTCTGCTCCCAGGAGGATAATCAATAATGAAAGCCCGTTGTCAGATCTGTAAAATAAAATATGCCTAGAATAAAACATCTCTGCAAAATCTTATCCAAATTTAAAAATCCCTTACTGCTCTTAGCAACTTGATTTGATCTGATTCTAACCACCATCATTGCATCCATCATCTTCTGGCATTTCTAAAAAGATATTATACTACCATATTCTGACAAAAAATGAATATTTAGTAATAAAAACTCTAAGCAGGTTCTTGGCATAAAATAAATTCGAGTTTATCCCAAGGTTTGAACTTTATAATTTTTTAAATCTTTTATAAACTCTGTAATTCTGCACATGCCACCAAAACTCACCATGTGTCATCATTTTATTGGTTGCTTGGACTAGCTTTGCAAACTCAACCTTTGACCCTAGTTGATCTGGAGATTTGGAGACTGCCTTAGTCTCCAAAGCTCTAAATGATTTTCTGACCCACAGTTAGAATGGGAGACCTCGCGACAAGCTTCAGTCTCTAGATCTCTGAATTGAACTTTGACTCAGGTTAACATCTGGAGAACTAGTGACAACTTTAATCTCCAATTCTCTGAATTTCTTCCTTTGATTGCCAGGCATCATGAGATCTCATGACTATAGTTACCTCCAAGTCTTTGAATTTTTATGCCAACCATCAAACATCATGAGATTGGGCGACTAGCCGATCTCTGGGTCTCTGAATGCCAACTTTAACTGCCACGACTTGGTGACTAACTGCATCTCCAAGTCGCCAGATTTCCTCCTAACCACCAATTCCTTCTCGCAATCGCATGACCATATGACATGTGTCCTCCTTGGTCATCATCAGTGCTCCTCATCTAAAAAATTATCTTTTGGGCCCACTAGCATGGAAACTGAGGTGACCGTAGAGGCTGGTGTGAGCAGAGCCTCCACTGCCTTGACTTACTTCATATGTTTGGATTATTGCTTATATTCATTTCAAATTCATGAACTGGGACCAAAGTGGGATAATGCTTTTGGAAGTTTTTAAATGCTTTGTTCAAAATTTGCATTATGTTCCCAACTAGCACATGACCCAAGGCAGGCCCACAAGGATGAGGCAGCTACATAGCCTCTTCTTTGTTCACTTTACATCCTATTTGAGTGCCTTGGTATATAAATAGTTTATATAAAAGGAGCAGGACACATGTGAGACAAAGCTTTTTAAACCAAAATAGTGAAAACTCATCCTTATTGATGTCATACTTTGCCCTACGAAAGTGCTCACTCCAAAAGCCAATATCCTAATGGCACATATTCATTAGCTTCTTCAGCACCTTACTGTACGCATCAGATTTCTTGGTGAGCTGGAAGCATTCATGGTACTCTAGGTCAACATACCTGAGTGCACCATGTGGAACAAATGTGGAGTGTAAGAAATTCACGGGCACCAATCTAGAAAACCCAAAAGTATGCATCTTTAGCTGTGAAATGTTCATCAATAATAAATCTATCAGATTAAACATCTCCATGAAATTTAGATGGATTCATGCCACAGAGACATGCCAAGGCCTGAGAAATTTTAATTTTACTAGTAGTGTTAGACCCACCAGGGCTTCCCAATTCACAACTCAAATGCATCTAATTACTGGTGTCACAAATACAAAGCACTTTCTTTGACTCACAATCCTCACAACCATTGCATAAGGTCTCCTAACTAGCATGTGAGACTCCCACTTTGTTGCATTTCCACGCTTGCCTCAACTAAAAATGAGATGGCATTCCCTTACCTCCATTGCGTAGGCACTCCATTTGAAAACATGAGTAGCCCCAAATTATTTCATGAGCTGTGGAGTGACAAGCAGCCCCTTCAAGTCATTTTGTGGATCTCTTTTTATGTGTATTGGCTGCCCTCTTAGTATTTTACACAGGCTCCTAAGTGCTTATTTCCTTCTAATGTTGTTATGCAGGTTCACCCATCTATTGGTTGCTTACACAGCATGCTAGTTGCCAGTACATCACTTTATATTTACACTGGCATTTCCATTGAACTTGCACAACATAGCATTCCTCTTTCAATTATGTATTCTACCATTTACCTTTTGGTTTGCATGGGGTCTCATAGCAAATGTCAGCCTCCCTTCTTCACACTTGCGCAAGTCATTTGTTTGACTAGGAACCTCCAATACATACGGCAGGCTCCCCCATTCACGCACTGGCATGAAATGAATTGCTAGTGACTTGTCAACCTACAGAAGCAGTCTTACTCTCCATTGTTAGTGTGGGCCTCCATTTTGTGTTGCATGAAGTCCCTTTTATCCT
The DNA here is from genome assembly GCA_027943335.1 of Chamaecyparis obtusa. Classification (NCBI taxonomy): domain Eukaryota; kingdom Viridiplantae; phylum Streptophyta; class Pinopsida; order Cupressales; family Cupressaceae; genus Chamaecyparis; species Chamaecyparis obtusa. The sequence continues at coordinate 178,348 of BSBK01002581.1, read as the reverse complement.
CATGCCAAGTCCATTCACATGCCCTCTTCTATTCTCCATGTGCAAACATAGTAATGTCTTACACAAGCAGTCTCAATTTTAATCAAATAAGGAAGCATATACATCAACAACGATGGCCTTTAATGGAGATTTTCTTGAGCTAGCATCCACTCTTGGACCTAACATATTCCATTCTCTTCAAATGCCAACTAATCCTCCCTTGGTTTTTTTACATTGACACCTTCCTTTTAATGAACTGGCTTCCCCTCATATGCGTATGAGGCCTACCTTTTGTTTTGGTTGCCTCCATGCACCAAATACACAAAAGCACATCCTTTGCTCACACTACCACATAGGATAGCCAAATTTATAATTTGGATGAGCATTCCCTTGCATTATGTATAAATCTTTCTAATTATGGGACGCTGCCATTTAGAACAAGTGTGTACATTCTTATCACTGATTCAATATACCTCACACAATTTGGAACTTGGTCCTTCATGAGCAAAGTCCAACTAGTATGTAATGATGCACAATCATCTGGAAAAACTTTGAAATATACTATCAGCATACATTTAGTGCTTACACACTTGATTCAAAAAGGTTTCAATTATTCTGGCCATGTCTTATGCACTAGTTGATATTGACTGGCACTTTCAACTTTTCAAGCATACCTCTAGCTTATTTGTTTTCTTGGCACTTATCCTGCCTTGATTGCTTATGGCATGTACCATCTATAGCTAGCAACACTCATACCCCAATGAAAATATAATTCATAAAATAGTGCCATTTATAATTATTGTAAAATAGTGCCCTTGCACACACAAAATAGTTGACAAAACTCATGATTTGGCCCGTTGACCTCCTTTTACAACATTAAGAGTTTATGTTGGCAAAATTGGTTTGGATGGAAAATCTTGACAGTATTGCCTGCATATTTCATTAGCTAGGAGACTAATAAACTGGTGGAACCCAGATTTATGACAATCGGCCATGTTATGTAGTCATAATTATTGAGAAGATGTTGCCACCAAAAAATTCATGCGCCAGCTGGCACCATCTCATAACTCCACATCATGCTCATGATGCCTCAATCTATTTATTCAATGCATATCCATTTACCTCATGTTCCCTTTAAATTTCAAATATGCAACTATTTCTGTGCATCCGGAATGGTAGTCATTTGGTGAAATTGGACATTAATCCATCAAGACTTTATTCACAATACTCAGAACACTACCTCTGCTTAATCAAACACAGTCACTTGACAAGAAAAAGCCATAGGGCATCAGAAAAATTAACCACACTACTCATTTTTCATACCTCAGCAAGGTTGCCAAGTAACACCAACTAGCACCCAAGAGAGGCCTTAAAAAATTGATTGAAAACCCTTTGCAAAATGTGAAGAGTGGAAAACTCACTCATCTCCAGCATCTGAACATGGTCAACAACTAGACTGGCTTGACAATATTAGGGCCACAAGATAATAATATCCAAAGAGAGCAACTTCATTTATTGTGTGACTAGAATTTTTCAAATACATATACAAACCCTAGCAAAAATGCAAATTGGAAAAGTATTGGAATAACTCCTAAGGAGTCATCACTTGACCACATGATCTATTCATCAACAATGAATATGTATGCAAAAGGGCTTTGTCGGATTCAAATCTTTGTGCAAGGTGCAACAGAGCAAACTTTGACAATTCCAGCAAATGGTGCAAGTGCAACATAGAAACAACATAAATCTCAAACAGATTAGCCTTCGCAAGATCACTAAAACATGCTCTGAGACTTCACCATTGTTCACAATAGTATGTTTATATGCAAAGAGAATAGTCCCACAATCGGTTCTTGAAAAAAAAATTTAGACAAAAATTTATTACTCCATGAAAGTGACCGTTTTGTAAACTTTATTTTGTTCAGCACTGTCAATCTGCACAAATTGCCTCCGGAACTGGCCTTAAAAACTCACCAACTGAGGCTTTCAAGAATTGGTAACCTGGTTATTTATTCACCCACATGCAAGGAACATGAATCCATAACCATCTTTCCCAAAAGATCAAATTGATGCTTACAATTAATCACCGAAGTCAGCTTACAAGATATGTTCAGAATTCAAAATAGTGAAAAGCATAGAAATTGGGTTTGGGAATGGCTTTGAAAACTAGGCTAAACATGACATTAGGATCCGAAAATAGAGGCATTTTTTCTTTATCATACGGAGAGTATAACTCCACAATTAGGGCTTATGATGAATAACAGGGTGCATTTGGCAATCAGGCAAAGATAGGCTCCCAGAATTGCAAACTGGGAAACATAGCAATACAATGATTTGTGCATACGGAATGACCCTGGGAAAGTATGCTAAAAGATTCATCAAGACTTCTAACTTGGAATACTTGTAGTACTTTCAGAGTAGAACACAATAGTACAACCCATTCAGGCTCATCAATCATAGATCAAAAGTTATAACATCATGAACTGGGGTACAAATCAATTTGCACATCTCACAACTTGTAAAACAATAGAAGTTGTATTTGGAATTGCGTTTGCAAACTGAGAAAATGGATTCATCATGACGTCAAAATTAAAACATAGGAATTATTTAACCCCTGGAATATGATGCAAAAGGAATTTTCTCAATAGGGTCAACTGGGTCAAAGATATGACTGATCAAATAGGCCCTTCTAGAATTCTGAACAATTACACAAGTGCATGACAACAACAAACTACCAACTTTGAGGGGTTCGAAACCTAATCAAATGGATTCAAAATGACTTAAAAATTGGAACATAGGTTCTTTGATATGCATACTAAACATCCTCAAAGTGGCAGGTCATGAAACATTTTTGGACACAAGATATTCAAAGGCAAACTGGGCTATTGTACTTTGTTTGACACTTAGGCAGAATTGTGCAAATTTAAGTGAACACGTTAAAATGGCTACTCCCTAAACATATCAAATTTTAAACTTAGGAGTTGGAACCCATCGTATATGTGAAATGAAAGGTTTTGAACATGTTTCCCAAGCTGTACCTCATGAAAATCATCAGGGTGTCTTTTCAAGCACACCGGTTAGGCCTTCTCACAAAAATTTTAAGAGCACCCACCTTGCCCTCTAGAAAAAAAATTTCAATTGGTCACTCCAAATTTGGGGCAAATTTGAGAGTACCAACAAAACTTAGGGCTTTCTTTCTTGAAATTCACCATGGATCTCCTTAAGTTGTTAAACTTCTTTTTCAAGGACCTGCCACTCTGATACCAATTGTTAGAAAGTAAAGTCCACCAAGATAACTAAGAGGGGGGGGGTTGAATCAGTTATCAAATAATTATAAATTTTATCATCTTCAATAGCATTAAACCATATAAGAAATATAATTACCAACCATAGAAAGATATTCATACACAATAACACAATAACACAAGATATGTTGACTAGGGAACCTCTTGATCAAAGTGTAAACCCCGATGGGAATGATGCCCACAAAAGATGTACTAGTATGAATATTCCTTGTGAGAGGATGGACTCTATTAGGAGTCTTATGAAATAAATTCAGTACATATGAATCCCTATTAGGATATTTTAAATCCCCGTTAAAAGATTCTAACTCGGTTAAGAGTTATGGAAGACAAAAGGACCCACTGCCCAAACAGCTTCAAGGTAAGATCACTGAACACACTGTCCAAATAATCTCTGCATTACTCAACATAATAATATGTTACCTCTTCTTTGACTATGCCAAACCACACTCACTATTACATCAGATCTCAATTCCAGATCTTTGTACTTTGCATGTCTTCCTTCACAAATTCGCTTTCATACCTAGCTCTTTTCTTCACTTCATGCATACAGCATCACAATCACTGCTACCATATCATAATTACACACTTTCACATTACAACTACATACAACAACATTATCATCATGGCAACAAGGAAATACATTCCTTCCTTTATACCACACTCAAATAATTACAAATGATTTGGCATACAATTACAAAATAAAAGTTTCCACACGCTACACCAAAATTACACTCGTGTGACCTCAAAGTCTGTGTTTTCGACCACGTCACTATGAATGTGTCTCCAAATTCCCTTTAACTACACAAAACCAGATTCCATACCGATTAGGAGATATCATATGATTTCCACAAACCTTTACTCAAGAACACTGCCTGAATATTGGTTCCACCAAAATGATCATAACTTCCATGAATCAATGAATTACTGTCTGCACTCTTAACCATAGACATATGACATATCAAAGAGTATAACCTCAACATTGCATAGATCCAACTACAATAACCCACATGCGCTAATCCAAACTCTATTTTCTTCTCTACAAGTTTTTGGTAAATCACTCTGTTGACATCAATGACAATCATAGTCATGAATGCAACATCAACTGCTACAGAATGTCTACCAAACATTTAGCATTCATTCCTAACACAAGAGTTGGTCTTTTAGATAGGTCTAGATATGAGCATATCTGGATAAAGCTTGGGTTTCAATGGCACAAATAATTTGGGATTCAGGTGATTCATAGGTTGGAAAGGGAAGTTCTTCCACCAGGAAGTCATAGAGAAATTGATGTTCTTCCAATTGTAACATGAATGCTAAAGTAGCCATCACATCTGCTGCTCTATTTTCTGATCTTGGAATCTATTTAAATGTGATGAAGACAAAACATTTCTTTAATTCATCCACCATTTTTTTATAAGGCATTATATTCTCATCCTTTGTATGGTAATCATCATTGATCTAATTGATAATAAGTTGTGTGCCTCCATAGATGTGTAACTCAATGATCTTCCATTCTATTGTAAGATTCAATCCATTCACTAGGGATTCATACTCTTCTATGTTATTTATGCATGAGAATATCATTTTATATTCCTTTTGGATATTGTATCCTTTTGGAGTAATGAATAAACATCCAGATCCTGATCCTTGCTATGTGAAGGAGCCATCAAAAAACATCTTCCATGAATGTTTTGTTAAGTGCATGATTGCTTCATTAGGGAATTCTATATGTAACAATTTCTCATCTATTAATGGTGTTTCAACAAGTTGATCATCTATCACTTTTCCTTTAATGGATTTTCTATCAACATATTCAATGTCAAACTCACTTAGTACCAAGTCCCATTTTTCTAGTCTTCCTATTAGTGTTTCTTTATTTAACAGATACTTAAGTGGATCTATCTTAGCAACTAGCTTCACCTTGTGTGCCAACATGTAGTTCATGAGCTTCTGAGATGCAAATACACTGCTAGGCATGCTTTTTCAATCATGGAATAATTCAACTCATAGGTGACCAAAGTTTTTTTGATGTAATATATAGCTCTTTCCTTCATAGCCTCATCCTCTTATGCTAGCAATAATCCTAATAATGTATCTATTGCTGATATGTATAAAAACAATGGTTTCCCATATATTAGAGCCATTAAGATTGGAGGATTCATGAAATATTCCTTGACTTAGGAAAAATTAGTTTCACATTTCTCATCCCATGTGAATGTAGCTCCTTTGCACATTAGTTTTGTGAAAGGTTGTGCCTTATATGCTAACTGGGATATAAATCTCCTTATAGATTGCAACTTGCCTTGAAGTGTCCTCATCTGACTGATGTTCCTAGGTAGTTTCATTTCAAGAATTACCTTTACCTTTTTTGGATAAACTTCAATTCCTTTTTCTGAGATAATGAATCCTAGTTACTTTCCTCATGATACCCTAAATGCACATTTCTTAGGGTTAAGCCTTAGTTGAAACTATTCCATCTTATCAAAGATTTTTCTTGGATCTTCTAGATGTTTTGTTCTTACCTTTGATTTTTCTAATGTATCTTGCACACAATCCTCCATGTTTCTATGCATCATATCATGGAATATTGTAGTCATCTCCCTTTGATAGGTTGCAACTAATTCTTGAGACCAAACAACATTACATTCCAACAATATGTTCCCCACGCACATGTAAATGCAGTCTTTTCTTGGTTGTTAGAAGAAATTTTGATCTCATTATATCCCAAAAATCCATCCATTAATGAATACATCTCATATCCTATCATAATATCTACAATCATGTCTATGTTTGGAAGTAGAAACTCATCCTTTGGGAAAGCCATGTTTAAGTCTCTAAAGTTTGTGTAAACTCTTATGGATTTATATGCTTTGGAAACAAGAACTATGTTTGATATCTAGTTTGTATAGTCAATGGCTCTTATGAATCCAACCTTATATAATTTTTCCAGTTCTGCTTTGACTAGTAACACCACATGTGGATTCAATTTTATTGATTTTTTCTTAACAGGTTTCACATCAGGAGAAATAGTTAAATGGTGCATTATCAAGTTTGTATCTAGCCTAGGAATATCCAAATAAGACAAAGAAAATTTGTTTTTCTTTTCTTTAAAGAAACTAAGAAATTGAAGCTTTTCTTCTTCTCTTAGTGATTGAGAAATGTGAACCAGTTGTGGAGCTTCTGTTGTTCCCAGATTGATTGGTTGTGTTGGATTGATCAGTACTGAAGACCTCTCTTCAAAATGATCTAGGATGATATCAAGAATCTCATCCTTTGGCACCTCTAGGAGGTTTTTACCACTAGATACATCTTTTTCTCTTACTCTTTTCGAACCTAATACTGCCACAACATGATTTTCACCATCAATTTTTTTTTTCTTTTTTAGACTGAGAAACTTGATATCCCCCTCAGCCATGTTTTCACTCCTTGCACTAGTGAAAGAAGTGAAAGGTTCACAAGCATTTAGATAACAGACTACCGTATAGTCATTGTCAAAACATAATAGTCTTGTGGATATAGGATCATTCAAGTCTATCAGTTTGGGATGTATTAAGGACAAAGATTCATTGGGTTCAAGAGACAACACTGCATTATTATCAATATCATTAACTTTTAAGATGTTTTCTATCAAATTTTCTTCTTCAAAGATGTTAATATTATTAGATTCATTATCATTATTATCAAAGTTCATGTTAATGTTATGTAAATCTAAGTCTAGCGACCTAGCATTAGAAATATCTCCTTCTTCAATTAGAACTCTAGGAGCATATTTATGTACCATGTCTACTTCTATGTCCATCATGGTGTCAGAGAGTATGTCACATTCATATTCATGTGATTCAACCTGACTATCATCTAAAACCCCCAAGAAGTGGGTGATAGTCATTAGTACTTCATCTTCCTCATCATTAGTGTTCTCTTCTTCTTGATTCTCTCTCTCCTCCAAAGGTGTTTGTGAAGATGTCATGTTTGGTTCTTCATTAAAGTGAGGCATTTGAAGAATAAGAGTGGTACTAATCGACTATCCCCAACTAGGATGTCTTTTTTGTAGTTCTCCTTCAGATTCTTCTGCTTGTTCTTCTCCAATTCTTGTTCAAGTCCAAGATTAGTGCCAAGTTCTAACAATGGATCTCCTTGTAAGAGTAGTAACTTTTCATACAAAATAGGTTTTCCTTCTAATTCTTCTTCATTGTCTAAGTCTCCTGACCTATCAAACACTAGACCATCTTCCGTTGTAGAATGAGATGTCATTTCCTTGAAGCCTACTCTAGTTTTGTCCCTAGGGTTTCTAAAATCCATATGTATTGGTTCCATGAGTCCCTTTTTTTTTGGCCCAATGGTCCTTTGCCTTTATAACCCACTTTTTTCATGATATCATAGCCTTTTCCATATTTTTTAGTGGCTATCTCTACTTTCTTGATATTTCCATCATGTTCTTCTCCTTTGTATAGCCATTGCAAAACAACTTTTTCTTCATTTTATTCTTCAAGGGACACCTTTTTTTCACCATCCTTGTTCCTTCATGGATTGTTAAATTATTACCTTTGGAAGGTGTAAATGTAGATGAAGGTCATCCTTGAGATCGAGGAGATATTGGAAGATCTATTATAGACATTGAAGAATCTATCTTGTATTAAGGTATTCCTATTTCTTGAATGTTGACTTTGTTGGAAAAGCTTTGCAGGATCATTTCTATGGAGACTTATGCTTTGTTAGAACTTTCCTTGTTGTGTGGGATTATGCTATCTACTTGTTTGAGACTATTACAAGGGTATGTCGTGTCTTTCAAAATAGTTACCTTGACTCCATTGTGAGGAAATTTTATACATTGGTGGTAAGTAGAAGGTATAGCTTACGTTGAATGAATCCATGACCTTCCAAGAAGAATGTTGTAAGAAAGTGGAAAATTAAGAACTTGGCATATCACATCTCTTTCTAGTGGTTCCACTCTAATAGGTAAGACAACCAATCCTTTAGAGGATCTTTTGTCTTCATCATAAGCTTTAATGGTTATGTTCCTTCTTGGATCAATTGCGGGTTCAAAAAATCCCAATTGTTTCACCAGATTGTAAGTACATAAGTTCAAAATAGTGCCTCCATCTATCAAGAAATGATTGACATAGTGTTTATAAATGAGGACTTCTAATGCAAAGGTTTATTATGTGGTTGGTTTAATGACTTATCATCTTCCCCAGAGAAAGCCAAGTAATGTGGGGAACTTAAGTGACCAACCATGGTTTTGAATCTATCTACATCCAAGTATTTAGGTACATTAGTATTAATAAAGTCTTGATCAAGGATCTCTTGATGGATTAGAGAGATTTTTAATAGCTCCAAAATAGAAATTTGGGCTGTCGTACACTACAACTAGTCTACTAAATTGAACTTTGAAGGTAAAGCTAGTTTTTTAGGAATTGTTGTCATAATTAGTGGGTTTGATGTTGAAGCCCCTTTGAGAGTGAGCTTAGGTTGATTCCTCATCACAACATTAGAGGATTCAGTTTTATCTTGTACTCCCTTAAGAGTAATTACATTGATAGATTGTTCAGAAGGTTCCACCATATTAATCATGTTGTCATTATCTGTATAGGTGTATGTTATATTTTTAGGTGACTCTACAACACCCCTAGGATCGAATGAAAGACCAAGATAACTTCCACAAGAGATTGGAAAGACAATTTCATTAAGATGAAAGAATGATATTATTGATCATGGACATGATTAAAATGTACATAATAGGCCTCCTTATATAGGAAAGGAGATAAGAGACAATGATAAGGAGCTGATAAGCTATTACCTATGCTAGGTGTAATCACATGTCCACCAAATGTGGATCATCCTCCATTATGAAATAAAGTATGTGCAATGGATTAGGATGATAATGTGATAAGAGCACGAAAGGTGGATCTCACACACAAAGAGGTATGTGATGACAACTATCACACCTAAAGTGAAAATTCTCCTACACCATGTGCTTGAATGAGGTGCACACTCCTAGGTGTCTAAATCACTAACTACTATGCAATACATTATCCTAAGTAAGATTAAGTTAAGTGTAATTAAGAATATTTAATTACACCAACACCCCCCCTTAAGTGCAACTTAGGGGAATGCACTTAAACTCACAATGCAAGATGGGTCCCGGCTACTAGGCCATGTTATGTACCCATGTACAAAATGAAATACATGAAATGCATAACTCTCATAAAGTGGAGAAAGAGGGAAAACCTCATGGGAAAAACCCTCCCCCAAAAAGAGAGAAGAAAACAAGATGCATGGATGGATGGAGTACTCAAGACCCCCCAAGAACTACATACGTCATGTATATAAAAATAATTATCCCCCATAAGAAGGATAGTTGGAGACATGATATCCCCCCCATAATGAAGAATCTCCTACAAAAATGGTGAGTGCTTGAAGACAAAGTATATTCCAATGACTACAAACAACATTTCTCCCCTTGGGAAGAAGATATACCAAGTACAAATGTAGGAATGGTTCCCATTCTCGATAGGAACTAGGAAGTGGAATCCAAATGAAGTATGATGATGATTCCATGAACCAATCCATATCCAAATGAAATGAGGAAGAAGGTCTCCAAATATGCATCTCTAAAGACTAAATAGGAATCTCCAAGCTCAAAGAATCTATCACATCATGTGACAAACCAAGTGAAGAAGAAGAATCGAGAATGTCAATCTCCAAAGAATGTGAAGAAGTATCTCCAACTGTGATGAAACTATCATCAAAGAGAAGATAAACCCCCTCAAGTATGTCTCCCAAATTTGAAATATGAGACTCCATAAATAATGAACCAATATTTGGCAAGTAAGAATCCCAATCAAGATGACAAATAGATATCTCTTGCAATGAATCACTGGAATCACAAACAAGAGATGATTATGTGATCTCAACTAGAGAAGTAGGAGCTACAAGAGGAGCCACTAGATCATCCTCATTCTCAATTGTTTCAAATTCTTCAATTGCATATAAAGTATAATCATCATAGAGAATATTATCTACATCATCAAGAGGAATGAGGCAATCTAAAGCAAGATCATCTAGGAATGGAGGAACATGTGGGTCACCAAAAATCTCCCAAATGATTGTTCAAATTATGTGTGGACATTGAACACCTCTAAATTTGGGGTAGATGTCATAGAAGAGACACAAACTGATGCTACCAATAATCAAATTTATAATATGAGCATTTTTTTCTCCCTAAACATATTGCTTCCCCTATGACTTTGGCTCAGGAATGAGTGCATAAAGATGAGGCAAGAGATTAAGCCATCTACAATGTGTGATGATTCCTTTTGCCCATGACTCATAATTATCCTTAGTTAAAAGTACTACTACAAGATGTGTTTCATAACCCATGATTACATTAATGATACACTTTTCTCATTACAAATTGAGATCAACAAATTATTACACTCCAAAATCAAGCTATAATAGACATAGATCATTATGCAAAAGACCAAGCTAAGGCTTATGCATTACAAATGAAAATATAGAAAAAATTATGCACTAAAATATGATTCTAGATCTATAAAATATAGAAAAAATTATGCACTTTCAAAAAAATTTGCACCTAAAAAGAAGTTCATATGAGCTCAAATGAGGCCTTGGAAGTTGTAAAAATTGACATTTGTGATTTTCAAAAAAATTCAGGAACAAAGATCAAAAACCACCTGAACCATTATGTAGATCATGAAATTCTACCCCAAAACAAAAAAAATTGCTCGAAAAAAGGAGTCCAGATGACTGAGATATCGTTGTTTGAAAATTGCCTTTGAAATTGTTTTTTCTGAATCATCACCGCTGCACTTTCAAAATTCAAATAGCTCTAGATTTGGCCTCCGGTGTCTGATTTTGATGAAATAAAATTTTATTTAGGGGTTTTTGGACCTCCTTAATATGATGCCAACCTCTGATTTGCACCAGCAAGCACTAATATTGACCTGCAATAGAAAGCCACAAAATACAAAACCCAAAATTTTCTTCAAATAGACTATGCAATGGTGATGTCAAAATACCTTTATTCTACACCCACAATTGAATCAAGCCAAGATTTCACTTCTTGAGAAGAGTTATTCACACCTTGAGAGCTCTTATACCATATTAGAGTTTTAGGTGACTCTACAACACCCCCAGGATCGAATGCAAGACCAAGATAACTTCCACAAGAGATTGGAAAGACAATTTCATTAAGATGCAAGAATGATATTATTGATCATGGACATGATTAAAATGTACATAATAGGCCTCCTTATATAGGAAAGGAGATAAGAGACAATGATAAGGAGCTGATAAGCTATTACCTATGCTAGGTGTAATCACATGTCCACCAAATGTGGATCATCCTCCATTATGAAATAAAGTATGTGCAATGGATTAGGATGATAATGTGATAAGAGCACGAAAGGTGGATCTCACACACAAAGAGGTATGTGATGACAACTATCACACCTAAAGTGTAAATTCTCCTACGCCATGTGCTTGAATGAGGTGCACACTCCTAGGTGTCTTTATCACTAACTACTATGCAATGCATTATCCTAAGTAAGATTAAGTTAAGTGTAATTAGGACTATTTAATTACACCAATAGTGTAATTGATTTTTTTATTTTTATAGGCTTCACCTTTTTCATAGTTAGCTAGTGGAGTTGGAATGCTTTATGATCATTATTGGTGTGATGGCCATCCACTTTAACCTTTCCTTCCTCAATTAAGTTTTGAATGACATGTCTCAATTTCATGCAGTTATTAGTTTTGTGTCCTTTATTACAATAAAAATTGTAGTAGTAATTATCATTCCACGATATTGGTTTTACTTCTAGTTCCCATGGATTTGAATCAAGGATTGTGATAATTTTGTTATCCAAAAGTGACTTCAAGACCACTTCTAGTGTGTCTCCAAAAGGTTGAAATGACCTCTTAGATCTTGATAACCAAGGCTCATTTTGAGTATTAGGTTTATTAAAAGTCTTATTAGTCATTGACGTCACTATCGTATTCAAGCTCTTACATTCTTGGAGACTTGAAGAAATATTGAACACTTCCGGTTTTGGTTTTGTATTAGGAGTATCTTCAACTCCATCGTTAACCACATTCTTGTTCTTATTTCCATACTTGTACTTATCTTTATTGGGATATTACTTGTCTTTGTTCTCTTTATTGATAGTGATTTCTCCCTTTTTAATTAAGACTTCTTCAATCTTAATATCACTATCTCTCATTTTATCAAAGCTTGGTGGACCTTTTAGTTGTATAGGAAAATTCATTTTAGGTACCAAGTTATTGATAAAGATGTCTATCATCTCATTTTCAGGTATTTGTCGATCATATCTTGCAAATATCTTAATCCGTCGTTGTAGGAAGGTCAATAATGGTTCTCCACTTTTCTATTTTGTATTGGATAAATCCAACATAGTCACCATGTGTTGGATAAATTTCTCCACTTGTAATGTCCCTACCAGGGAACCCATAAGGAATCAGGTCTTATGACCAAAAATTGCAACTAACAAATTTTTTTTTCCTAACATTACATCATTACTATTTCACATTTACATTCCTTAAGGTTCCCTTAATGAATTCATTCACTTACATCTTTACATTACTTACCCAAATTGAATTTCATTTCCTTTCTTTACTTTCACATTTTAGAACTTAAGAAATAGGGTAAGAAAATAACATTTCACTTGCAAATATATTTATTACTTTATATACTAATTTCATTTCTCCTTACAAAATTACATCTTAGCATAATAAACATTTTCTTTCATTGCAACATAGGAGAGATAGAAAAGATCATTCAACATTACATTATAGATTTCCAACTTTAATCTTTCAAATAACAACCCTTGAAACAAAGCCTAGAACTATCCCTCCCAATTACATTTCTTTTCTTTTCAATTACATCTTTCTGATAATAGATCTCATAATAATAGGTACATGAATGGCCCAAAGGCATTACAACATATCTTTTCATATTTCCTTTCAAAAATACATAATATAAAATACAAATATCTACATCAATACATAAATTTGAATGCATCCAAGTCATGAACCATGAACAGGAAAGATTTTTTCCACCCAACCATGTGAAACTAGTGAAGTTCCACCCCCCGTGCTAGGAGATAGCACTAAGATACTCACAAGGCCCTAAGAAATCTAAGGCTCAAAAGATAAAGAAATCCAAGATTAAAAAAGAACATAAAATATCATCACACTATAACATAAAGGTCAAGGTTCTAGGATACCACCTAAGTGAGTGTCATCACACAACCTGTGTATTGGGATCCACCTTGGCAACCATGTAACCCCGATCCCCCCTTTATGAATAGGGATCCACCCTGGCAGTTACCCATGGTCCCGGTACTCCAACAGGACTATGTGGCCATTAACATATTTTCTTTCATTATCTTTTATTTTCCCCCTTTCCTAGATTCATTAATAGGTTATCACTTTTTAATTACCCACCCATAGGATCATCTAGTAACCACTTTAGGGTTCCAACTGTGTGTGTGAATTTTGTACCTGTTCTGTAGACACAACACTTCAGTAAAACATTAGAGGTTAGCAATAATCAAAATCGTGCAATGAATTGAAAACTAAACTAACCAGGTGATTTACTACCTTCTAATAGATGCAAGTATGTATTCTTAGATTATACCAAGATCAGTGACCTTGACAACACCTAAACGAAGGATTTGAATGCAAAATCTAGATATGAAATGAATGCAATTAATCTATTTTTTTAATTTTCTATGCAATGATATGATGAAAACTGATATGAATCTATGATATGTAAAAACTGATATGCTATGATGATCTAACAAATGAAAACTAGTATGATATGAAAAACTATGCAATATTGATCTCACAAAGTTTGGATTCGCAAAGATCATTCTTCAGTCTCCAATTCAGCAGCGTGATTATACAATTCTTGTGGATGATTTGTGAAGAGCTAAAGCCTTAATTTATAGAAATCCAAGGCTTTGAGGATGCATGAAAGAAAGCCATAAATCACTCAAATAAACTCAACTTGATTTTTGAGTTATCTGAAAATAAAGAATAATTTAATTCACAAAAACATGCAAAAGCAGAGTCTAACTCAAAATAGAGTTTAGCTTTAATTGATAATTGATAGTTGTCTACTTTTCTTGATTGTGCATGTTTTATTTATGAATTAATTTAATAATAAAGTGATTTATTTCCAACTTAACTAATTTTGAAAAATAAAACAATTGATTTATGGGTTAATCAATTATTTTTCAAACTTTTATTCAAAAACAATATTATTAAAAATTGACAACTTGCTTTAATTAATTAAATAAGAATTTAATCAATTATTCATAGGATTTTGGATTTATTGTCAAAATGAAATAATACAATTTAAGAATAAATATAATTAACTTCAATTAAATAATTAAGTGGCAAAATTAAATCTAATTAATTAAATCTTTAGAATATTCAATTAATCAAACTTTAGGATAAATAGGATTTATCACCAAATAATCATTAAATTAAAGATAATTACCCTAATCTAATTACATCATTCAAAGTCTGTAATCTAATTTGAAATCATATCTTTGCTAAAATCATATATTTCCTTAGTAATCAAGACAACAACCATGTCTAGTTACTGATTCATCAAAAAGACTTCATCACTTAGGGCAAATCTATCATCGCTTGGGGCATATCAGATTCATCGAGATCCATATCAATCTGGTATTCTCCTAATTTTGTAAACTATATCAGCTTTTCATAACCATCGGTTCATTAGTGTTATTTCCTTGGTTCTTCAGTAACTGAAGGGTTCATATGTGATACCTACATGATTCTTCTAAGAACAATTGAGTCTGGAATTGGTCACTCACTTCTTCGCAATCATAAGGTTCGAAATCAGGCATTTTGACGCTTTTGTTTCATTGGTTCATCCTTGCTATAGTGAACATTATCTTTGGTTATTAAGGACCTAATATCATGATATCTTTCATATCAGTTTCATATCTTTATCAAACACAGACTATCTTTGAACCACTGCGCTTCGCACAACAATTCAAAGAGGGGCAAAATGTAATACCCCAAAAATGGGCTATAAGTTCATTGACCTCCTACATCATCAAATCGAACAAAATCGACATCAAAGTCCTAACCTAAAGGCACATCTAAACATCATCCAATCCTAATTGATTATCATAAATTCTGCATCGGGGAATATTCCTAGTAATATTCCTAATCATCTTAATTATCTTTAATTTAATGATTATTTGGCGATAAATCCTATTTATCCTAAAGTTTGATTAATTGAATATTCTAAATATTTAATTAATTAGATTTAATTATGCCACTTAATTATTTAATTGAAGTTAATTATATTTATTCTTAAATTGTATTATTTAATTTTGACAATAAATCCAAAATCCTATGAATAATTGATTAAATTCTCATTTAATTAATTAAAGCAAGTTGTCAATTTTTAATAATATTGTTTTTGAATAAAAGTTTAAAAAATAATTGATTAACCCATAAATCAATTGTTTTATTTTTCAAAATCAGTTAAGTTGGAAATAAATCACTTTATTATTAAATTAATTCATAAATAAAACATGCACAATCAAGAAAAACAGACAACTATCAATTATCAATTAAAGCTAAACTCTATTTTGAGTTAGACTCTACTTTTGCATGTTTTTGTGAATTAAATTATTCTTTATTTTCAGATAAATCAAAAATCAAGTTGAGTTTATTTGATTGATTTATGGCTTTCTTTCATGCATCCTCAAAGCCCTGGATTTCTATAAATTAAGGCTTTAGCTCTTCACAAATCATCCACAAGAATTGTATAATCACGCTGCTGAATTGGAGACTAAAGAATCATCTTTGCGAATCCAAACTTTGTGAGATCAATATTGCATAGTTTTTCATATCATATTAGTTTTCATTTGTTAGATCATCATAGCATATCAGTTTTTACATATCATAGATTCATATCAGTTTTCATCATAACATTGCATAGAAAATAAAAAAATAGATTAATTGCATTCATTTCATATCTAGAGTTTGCATTCAAATCCTTCGTTTAGGTGTCGTCAAGGTCACTGATCTCGGTATAATCTAAGAATACATACTCACATCTATTAGAAGGTAGTAAATCACCTGGTTAGTTTAGTTTTCAATTCATTGCATGATTTTGATTATTGCTAACCTCTAATATTTTACTAAAGTGTTGTGTCTACAGAACAGGTACAAAATTCACACACATTTCTGGCACCCACCGTGGGGCCCTAAAATGGGTTTCCAATTCAATTCTATCAATTTCTATATTTTTCTCCTTGGTTTTTGTGCAAAACTATGATTTTTAATTTTTGTCCGTACAATCTTCGTACGAGTTTCTGACAAAAGTCATTTCGCATTGGGTGACCCCACAATAGTGGGTTACACTTTTTTAGACATGCTAATTTTTGCTGAAATGACACATTTTTAATAAAATATGATTATTTAAGCCTTGAGAGGTTCAATTTGAAGGAATTAATTAGAAATGGTTAGCTCAAAGCCTTTTAGATAAAAAAACATTGATATAACATGTATACTCCTCATTCATACCTACAATGGAGTCTCCTGCACACCTATTAAAATGCTGATAAAAAATCACTTCGACTTTATCTTTTAGTAGATCAAATGAATCCATTCAAAAAACCTATCTATGTAGTAAGTTACTACTGAGAAAACTCTTTCCAATTATTATAATGTTAATATATATTAAGTTTATTATGACTTTGTATTTTTAGTTTTACTAAACATAGATATTTCACTGTATCTCCACCTCTATGTTCGATGCTTATGGAAAAATAGTAAATGAGAGAAAAAAAATTCTAAGAAATATCTATGCCCTAGGTATTGAAGTTATCTTTCTATAAAAATAAAAAATAAAAAAATTGGACAAATACACAAAAAGTTATAAGCTATGTAGTCAAGGTATATCAAAAATACGGCTTAGTCAACTTCAAACGTTAATAAAATGTGAAATAATCATGATAATGTCATAAAACCAATTGCATGCCCTCCATATGGATGTTAAAAAACTAAATTTGAAATAATCACATTGATATCTATTTTAGAAAAAAAGTTATGCTCTACGAAACTAATGTAACTCTTTGAAAATGATGTTTTTAGCAATATACCAATTTTTGTGGGAGAAAGAAAAAACCAATCAAATCAATTCAAAAATAAAAATAAAAAATATATTTAGAATCTAGATAGAAAATCCTAAAAGACTCTAATTTACTTCATCTTCTGATTCTTAATGGTTTAACAACAATATGCATTCGAATCTAAAAGTTTTATTAAAAATTTAGAGTACAGTGTCCGTTCAGGCAAAAAAGTGTAACCCACTATTGTGGGTTCACCCCATTGTACCCACTGTCATATGATAGTCTATCGGATCAAGGATCATGTCGTACTGTATACACTATCATTTGAAAGTTCAACTGTCATTTCACAGAACACCCAGTGTCGTACAAGTTTATGGACTATCATCTGGGAGCATACCCACTATCGTATGAGTTTCAGACTATCGTCTAGTAACACACCCATTGTCATATGAGTTTTGGCATTAGATTTCAACTATTATTTCATTTTTCAGGGTAGTTTGTCATATTTGGTTTTTAGATTTCGACTAACGGCTAATCTTAAAAATTGAAATTCTCTATTTTTTATTGACTCTTGCTGGTTTTGATTGGAAAAAGTGCAAGAATTGCTAAAAATAGGTAAAAATCTACTAAGCATGTTGTGAGGAATTTAGGTAATCTTCTCAGCTAATAAGACTTCAGTTTTGGATCTAAAACGAACATCTCATGTGTCTAGCTTGAGTGAATTTTATTGCTTTCCTATCATAGACTTCATTTGGGCTATAAAAAATGAACATAGTTTTCTTTCAGCATCTTTGTTACACATAGTAATTAGGCCCCATGAACACTATTTGTGGATCTTGAGAGAGTGGGTTTCCAGTGAAACTCTTCTCAACGAAGGATCCCTTGTAGGTGGGGAGGATACTGAGGGAGTCTCACGTTCCACTAGATCTATGTGTCTTCAAATTTTGATCAAGGCATTCTATCTCCAAAGAGGTTGATAGATCATAAGGGGTTGATGTCATAGATCTTTGTGAGATAATCTTGGTCTTAGCATGTCAGATTAATCTATTTGCTTTGTTTGGGTTAAAAGTGAAAAGGCTAGGGGATTATGCTCTACTTCCTTTTTGGATAGTACCAGAAACCCAAATCCTTGAATCTAGAACCAGTCTCCATGTGGTATATTTTGTGAGTCACCTTTAGCAAGGGTTAACCGTAGTGGACATTCCCTTAATTGGGTCAACCACATTGATGGAACCTCAAGCAGTAATAGCCATTTTTGCCATGGTAGTGACAACCGCTATATAAATGTCCTATTGGAAGAAATTTCCACAAGTGTGGTCTCTTGTTGGGTTGTCAGATCTCCCTAGCAGCTCTTGATTGATTAAATTCTCAAACTGTGTCAAAACCCTGGTGCACTAGGATTGGAGTTCACCCCTTTGGATCATAAAAGTTGTAGAGTCAGACCATTACTAAAAACCATAGCGAGGCCAAATTTTCATTTTTAGGAATATGTGCGTTAATGCAAAACTTTTTGGAACATACATAATTAGCACTTCTAAGGATTAGCACAAATAAGTCACTTGATTGTTCATGCGCAAAGTTTCTTTTGCCCTTGTTCATTATTTTCAAACATGCTTGAAATCACTTGCTTGTTGTTTTGTGTGCTTTCTTATCTATCTCATTACTGAAAACAAATGAATCTGTTATAATCTTCAAACCTGGATAGAATGATTTGCAAACAAACTGATACTGAAAACCCTAAATTTGCAAAATTTGAAGTGAAATTCATTTCTAGAGTCAAAAGTCATCTCAGGAGGTCAAAAAGTCATACTAGTTTTCCCAAATGTCATTTCATTACTACCCAACTGTCGTATGGTAAAGAACCCAGTGTCGTACGAGTCTTCCTGCCAGTCAAATTCAAAAAGTCAAATCCAGCTAGCAACTATTGTGCAAGTTTTTGCAACTATCGTATGAGATTTTCAACTATCATTTCATAGCATACCCACTGTCGTATGAGTCTGTAGAGTGTTGTTTGGGAAAATTTTGAAAATTTGTCAGAAAATTGTCAGAATTGCCAGATACTTAGCTTTTCCAACCTATTTCCAAAATCTGTCAAACAAATCACTATGTTAGGAATAGAGAAATAGCTATTGAGAATCCTATCATTATCCCAAAGTGGTCTTTTGAATCTGATCTAGCCTTCTGTTTAATTGATTTGAGTCTTTATCATCTTGTGTCAAAACCTTGTCATAACTATCAATCTTCAAAAATGACTAAGTGTTGTGATATCTTGTCCGCTATCTTTTGGGCATCTACCCATACATCCAGGGCACAATATCCCTCATCTAAGTCATATCTATACTTCAATCAATCAAACCTTGACAAGGTTGCATCATCTGATCATCTTGATTCAATTCATTCTTTAGTTGTCTTCATCTTATTCTTTTGCTTCACCCAAGGTTAATGGTGGAAACTAGAGCTTCCTCTCACAAGAAATCTAGGGAAATATCTCATACTTTACCTTTGACTCACATAGGTCCAACTTTTGAGCAACTCCATGATTCTATTCTTTACGAAGATGACAGTCTTGGCAACTTTCGATTGAAATCTAGTTACATTCCTCCTTCATCAACTCACCGAGTTAATCAATAAAATCTACATCAATCTATTCTAGGGAGTCCTAAAACTCCTAACATGTCTCAAAGAATCAATACACATGAGGAAAAAATTCTAATCACAATTATGATGAAATAGATGCATGCCATGCAAGTCAAACTTAACAAACTTGAGAAAGAAAAGGAACCTAAAGAGTTCTCCATGGAAGCTCTATGCCCTTTTCCATTTGATAAAGACTTGTACATATCACCATGCCCTCAAAAAAAATATGAGAAACATGATAATCCTTTTGATACCTCTTCTACGGAGAGTGACACATCCATCTTTGGAGACTATGATGACTATGATGATGGATAATATAATGATACCTATGACACCTCTGTTCCTAAGAGTCCTCCTCATCATGTGTTCCTGCTTACTACAAATGGGCCGTCCCGTTGGATAGACCGTTAGGGTGATCCATATGATTCTGATTTTGAAAGAGACTTTGATGATTTTTGTGAACAATACCTAGATGATACATCTACTTCTATTAAGGAATATAAAATGTACCACACTGATTATAAACGTGCATACTACAAGGATCTCTCCTCTAAGAATTATCATGCTGAAAATAAAGATTACACTCTCAAGAAAGATCATGTTAGTGTTGAACCTTTGTCTTATGATGGTTCCCTTCCATCCCCTACTTCCTCCAATACCCATACATTTCCTAAAGCTTCCAAGCCTATCAAATCTTTCACAAGTCCTTCATCCACCATAGGTCCTAATACTTTTCATGTAGTTTCCTATAGTTATCCTCAAGGGCTACCTCTTAAAGAAACTCAAGCTAACCTTCACTTGGCTGAAAATACTTTCAATAATGCTAAACCCAAAGAGCCTAAGCCTTTATATGCTATAATGCCTACTCTAGCTAGTCCTTCCCCATCTCTTCCAAAGTCTTCCATACAATCCCAACATGCTTCCTTGTCCTTAGAAGTGGCTCCATGTCAAGAGGACTCTAAAAATGATAAAGAAAATAACATAAAGAAAGATCAAGATCAAGAAACCTCCATGTCATCCAATCCTTTTCATGATGTCTCTTATCCATTCCATGGTTCTTTTGATCTTGCACACCCTTTTTCATGCATTCCACCATGTCTTAAGTCTTCTCCTAAGCAAGATCACACTACTACTTACACTGTTGAGCTTATTGACAATCAAAATAACCTTACCCCACTTCCACTTTCCAAAGATGATACTTCCATTAAGGTTGGTAAAAATGGTGTTGTTACTTCCAATGTTAAGCCTATTGAAAATCAAGAGAAAAATTATGTGCTTATGCTATCCAAAGATCCTTGTTAAGATCAAAGTCTTCCATCTTCTTATTCTACCACTCCATGTTCATTTCCACTTTCTACTCTTCCTAAATCTTTGCAAGCTCTGAACAATCCTATCAAAGAAGGTGCTCATATTCAAGATGTCCACAATCATATTGAAAATCCTAATGCTCACTCTAAAGATGTTGATATCCTTGGTTGTCATATAAATGTTGATGAACTTGTTGATTATCCTTTTGTGTCTTCCACTTCCATCCTTGGACCTCTTCCACCACTACTAATGGTTTCACGTCTACCTTCCATCTTGGGTCCTTATTTCCCTTCACTTTCCCCTCCTAACTCTCCTAATTCACCATCCATCTTGGGTCCTTACACCCCTCCATCTCCCATCTTCCCTCAAGATCAACATAGATGCATACCCTTGAATCCTTTTCATCCACCCACCCATCTAAACCAGTCATATCCTCCTTCTTCCTCCACAAGTCCCAAGTCTTTTGGAAGTAACTTGAATGTTCAATACAAGAAAAAGAAGTAATACAAGAATTCATCAAAAAGAGAAGATCACTATGTCTCCTCTAATCAACATGGAGGCATAAAGTCAAAAGAGATATCTAAGAAAAAAATTACAAGACAAGTATGGGTTCCAAAATCCATCATTAAAGATATTCTCTCTAGATCATCAAAAGGAAATAAAAATCCTATGGCTATATGGATTCCAAAGTCTCTCTTGAAAGAGTCTGGTGTTGAACAAAAAGTAAGGTTGACATTCAAGCTTCCCAAGATTTCCACTTCATCTTCTTCCAAAAATATTCTTCCATTCCATGCACCTAAACCACAACCTCTGCTATCCATTCACCATATTCCTTCATGTATTCCTTCATTCATGTTTCCTCCATCCTCTCACCACTGTTCAAGGTGTGTGTTGATGTTGATCTT
Organism: Chamaecyparis obtusa; assembly: GCA_027943335.1. NCBI lineage: Eukaryota > Viridiplantae > Streptophyta > Pinopsida > Cupressales > Cupressaceae > Chamaecyparis > Chamaecyparis obtusa. Next base: position 156,052 of record BSBK01002581.1, on the reverse strand, counting down.
GCCTTCTTTTCCATCTACCACACGGTGGGCGCCAGAAATGTGTGTGTGAATTGTGTACCTGTTCTGTAGACACAACACTTCAGTAAAACATTAGATGTTAGCAATAATCAAAATCATGCAATGAATTGAAAACTAAACTAACCAGGTGATTTAATGCCTTCTAATTGCTACAAGTATGTATTCTCAGATTATACCAAGATCAGTGACCTTGACGACACCTAAACGAAGGATTTGAATGCAAAATCTAGATATGAAATGAATGCAATTAATCTATTTTTTTATTTTCTATGCAATGATATGATGAAAACTGATATGAATCTATGATATGTAAAAATTGATATGCTATGATGATCTAACAAATGAAAACTAATATGATATGAAAAACTATGCAATATTGATCTCACAAAGTTTGGATTCGCAAAGATGATTCTTCAGTCTCCAATTCAGCAGCGTGATTATATAATTCTTGTGGATAATTTGTGAAGAGCTAAAGCCTTAATTTATAGAAATCCAGGGCTTTGAGGATGCATGAAAGAAAGCCATAAATCACTCAAATAAACTCAACTTGATTTTTGAGTTATCTGAAAATAAAGAATAATTTAATTCACAAAAACATGCAAAAGCATAGTCTAACTCAAAATAGAGTTTAGCTTTAATTGATAATTGATAGTTGTCTACTTTTCTTAATTGTGCATGTTTTATTTATGAATTAATTTATTAATAAAGTGATTTATTTCCAACTTGACTGATTTTGAAAAATAAAACAATTGATTTATGGGTTAATCAATTATTTTTCAAACTTTTATTCAAAAACAATATTATTAAAAATTGACAACTTGCTTTAATTAATTAAATAAGAATTTAATCAATTATTCATAGGATTTTGGATTTATTGTCAAAATTAAATAATACAATTAAGAATAAATATAATTAACTTCAATTAAATAATTAAGTGGCAGAATTAAATCTAATTAATTAAATATTTAGAATATTCAATTAATCAAACTTTAGGATAAATAAGATTTATCACCAAATAATCATTAAATTAAAGATAATTAAGATGATTAGGAATATTACTAGGAATATTCCCTGATGCAGAATTTATGATAATCAATTAGGATTCGATGATGTTCAGATGTGCCTTTAGGTAAGGACTTCGATGTTGATTTCGTTTGATTTGATGATGTAGGAGGTCAATGAACTTATAGTCCATTTTTGGGGTATTACACCACACCTATGATGAGCCACTCACCTAGGGTACCTTGTCCCCTACCCATACACACACAAGTCCAGAAAACATCAAGTAGTTTCAAAAGATCCATCTCATAGGTCTAGGGAGCCCTTCGGTGCACTCAGGCCACCTGAACAAGTCCTGACCTTACATTATGGATTCTACCCAAAAAACTAGGTATGAATAAAAGCTTATAATCAAAACCAAGTATAGAAATTCATAAGATATGACATAAAACTTCCCACATGCATTTACACAACATTCCATAGCTTATTTCAAAAATCTAGGAAAATCTCATGTGCCTAAATTTTGGCTAAGTCTGAATTTTTAAGAAATCTCAAAATTAGAAGTTGCATCTTAACTCCCATGAATCTAAAACCTATCCCAATCATCCCGAAAGGTACCTAAACCCTTTATACAAGTATAACTTAAAGTATAAGAAATTTAAAGTACAAAGCCTATTTTTCCTATCTAGCTCAGTTCACACTAGCATTCCTATCTTGCTCAGTTAACACTAACATCCCTGCCTTGCTCAGTTAACACTACACCAACCTACCTCAGTTATCACTAAACCAACCTGGCTCGGTCAAAACTAAACCAACCTGGCTCGGTGAACAGTAAACTGACCTGGCTTGGTCAACACTAAACTGACCCTGCTTAGCTAATACTAGATTGACCTACTCAGCTAATACTAAACTGACCTAATCAGCTAATACTAGACCGACCTACTCGGCTAATACTAAACCAAGAGAAACTATAAAACATGACTGTTAACTATGTCTTGCGGGTAAAACTGGGCATTATGGGGACTACGGTTGCCTAATCTGAGCACGACCCATTTCAGATCTCCCAATTTCCCTTCAAAAATAGCTCATCAATCCATCCTATCTATCTAACAAATCTATTCTAGATCTATACAAAGAAAGGTGGTGCACAAACTGACATGGACCAATAAGGTTGAAATAACAGTTCTAAACTCTGGAAGCACTCATGGATATTCTGGAAAGAAGGGAGATAAAAAGGAGAATACTAAGGATCCTACAGACTAAATTAATCCAAATAAAAGCATCAATTTCACATAGACGTCTACAAGAGGAAAATAGTAAGAAAATGACTGCATTTCAATCCTACACCTTCATGACCCTTCCTATTTCTTAATAGATTTCCCTATTTCATTCAACTCTAGATAAACTCATCCTTCCACATGAACATAAACTAAACTTACTACAAATAACTCACTTTATTTTCTTATTATAAATAACATACCATTTACACAATTAATGAAAACATACAATTATTATTATTATTTATATAAGCATGGATATATGCATGTGCACCCACATATACACATACCTATATAAAATACAAACAATTATAACATAATTATTTATTATACATATAAAAAAAATTAATTCTAATTCATAACATAAACTCAGACCAACATCAAATCAAGTCCATAACATAAACTGCATTCCACTTCCCAACTAGGATCACTTCCTAAATAGAATCCTAGGTCCATGGGTAACCTTGAGAGTAACTTGGTTAAATCTCCACACATCAACTATTTGAGGATTTTGAAGGCATGCTCAGACCTGTGTAGCTAGGTGGAGATGATGCCTAGTACCTGCATCTTGCATCACCAACTGATATGCCTATACAAATATATAAATATAACAGACAGTGGAAAATAAGGAGGGAGAGTGTGACATCATGTGGATCTCTCATGGGAGTAACTACGACTTCCCCTCCTCATCCTACACTCACATAAACTAGTGAACATTAAACCGTAATAGGGTTAGTAGGGTTAGATCATAATATAAACATCATAACACAAATCAATGTAAAACATTTTACTGATAGTTCATTTCTAGCCATTCATCATTAAATTATAACTCATTTAATATTTCTAAATAAACTACGGTAACCAAATATATATGCTCAAATGTCTCATAAAAATCTAACTAAATAATAATCATAGTCCATAATAAAATCCAAAGTGTCAAAGCAATAGTCCTGTCAATCTAACAAAGGAAGATGCTAGGGTGGGCATTACACCACTAGTTCCTCAAATGTTTTGATACCTATGGATAGCTTTGACAATTAGTCCATTTCTTGTCTACCCAAGCTTCATGGAAATAACCTCATTAGATAGGTTTTTTCATGCATGAATTTCATACTTATTGTGTGAAATCCCTCACATGGTCTTGAGGGTCTGAATTGCTAGTGTACTTGTCATATTTGGGAATTGTAACATGTTGAGGAAATGGTATCATTTTTAGGCCCTTATCAAATGGAAAAGGTCAAATGTGTTCCAATGAATATTGTTTTATTGGTTTTTCCTTCTCTTTCTTTAAGTATTGTATTTTTGCATGCATGGCGAGAAACTATCATGTCAAAATAGATATAGGACTAAGATCTTCTTTTTGTTTGAGTTAATTTACATCATGGTCCTTAAGCAATTTTTCTCCTTGTGATGCAAGTTTCAAAAAGTAATTTTCTTTTTTCTCATCCAATGTCCTTTCAAGGATTTTCTTGAATCTTTTTCTTTTCAAATCCCTTTGGTATTCTTGTTCCATAGAGTCTTCATCACTATCTGAATCATAGTGTGCTTCCTGATTTCATTCTTCTTCTTGATTATTTTGTTCATCTTGTTCATTTTTTTCATTATGTCACTCTTCCCAATAGAACTCATTTCAGTTTGACATGTTTGTAGTGTTAGGAGTTGTTGTGTGGGTAGTGCTAGGAGTAGCTCCAAATAAGGGATTAATCTGTGAGGTTTCCCCTTATTCAAATGTCAATAACAACACTTCATTTGAGGATGGATTTCTTTCCAATTTATAAGACTTATGTCTTGTATTAACCATGAAAACTTGATTAAGAAATTTTGAGTTTCATTATCTGTAAGTGGGTCTGAAAATGTGTCTAAGTTTGTTAGTCCAAGGTTGCAATTGTGGGTTTTAAAATGTTTTAGGATTTAATGTAAAAAGGGTTAGAGTGCCCTGTCAGTGAGCTGGGAACCAAGTAGGAATAGATTTGTGATGTTTGAAAGCTCCAGCATCTGAGGGTTTGAATGCCCTACTTGTGAGCTAGGAGCTTGGTTGAATATGATATGATAGGGGACTACACGACTTGACCAAAGTGAGATATATACCAAATAAGGATGATAAGATAGACTCAAGAATTAACTCTCTCATGCTTTCAAGTTTACTGGTACTAATAATAGAATCTGACAAAAGGCTCAAAAGGGTACTCAAAAATCCAAAAACTAGGTTTATAACATGTGTAGAAATGCTCTTGGTACCAGATGCAACACTCTAAATACAACCTCTAGTTAATGGCCCCAGATACAACCCACAAAATATTGTATGTGATCCCTAATCTGAATGCAACCTAGGGTATATGGGATGCAATCTTGAATTTACCATATGTGATCCAGAATACGAGGTGTGAAACATGATACTAGATGTGATATTCTAATGTAGGGGTAGGGTAGATTGAAGAAAATTTGACTCATCTTGAACCAAAAAACAAGCCCTTCTCAGAGTTACACATGGAAGAAATATATAATTCACATGAAATAGTGAAAACACAATATAAAATAAGGCAAGGCAACTGACAACCACACTGGTACAATTATTATAAATCCTTCAACATGCCCAGTTGTGAGGCCTTTCGAGTTTCGGTCTTATACAAAGAGAATTATAAATTCAAATTCTTAGCTCACATATTACATTCCTTTCTACTTCTACCACTCTTCTACTACCACAATCAGCTTACTAAACAAACCTAAGCTTCTTATATAGCCAACTAAGCCACAAGTCAACCAGTCAAGCATTTAATTACATTATAGCTCCACTTAGGAAGAGAAAACCAAAACTACTCAAAGAATGAACACAAAATGATGTGAAGTAACATTTAGTTCCACATGTGATCCAAGAACAAATCCCCAATTTTTCAAGGTCCTATTTCCTCATACGAAACCGCACAAGGCAAAGAGCTTCCACATTTCATGCAAAACTGGTTGGAAAGTCAATACTCGAGGAAAATGATGATAACTCTTAACTCTAGATGAATTAATATTTTTTCTCTTGGGAGAAGGTTCAAAAATAGGTCCACATCATCACATTAACTTTTCATAACAAGAAACCAACATTTTCAACGGCTACAACGCAAACAACCTACAAGAACTGGAAAAACATGAAATGTTTTTGGTTGATGCAAAATTGCTCAAAGACCCAAGGGTCAAGATGGTCCTACATCAGACACCTTGGGTAGATAAATAACTAATTTCCACATTAGGAACTACTCATATTCTAACCAAAATAAAAAAGATCCAACTTAGCTTGTGTAATCCATGAATTGTCTTCAACTGGCTTGTCTTTCCACTAAACTAGGTATTCCATGTAGTCCTTTCCTCTGTTACTCTTGCTTACTCTACTATTCAAGATCTTCTCAATACTATCTTTATTCTTCTTAGGATAATCTAGATCATCTTCTATCTCATCCATTGATTCAAACTACTCAAATATATCGACAATGTTGAATATAGGTGATATATCCATGTCCTATGGTAATTCCACTTCATAAGCATTTCCATTGTCAAATTTCTTCAGAATCTTACAAGGTACAAACTTCTTCATTTTCAATCTATTATAGCTACCAAATGGAAATATATTCTTCTTCAAATGAATCATAACCTCATCTCCAACTTCTAAAGATTTATGTCTCCTTCTCTAGTCTTCTCTATGTTTATATTTCAGATTAATGTCCTCCAAATTCCTTTTGACTTCATCATGTAAATTTCTCATGAAGACTGCAAAATCCTCAGCTTCAACACTTCTTCTTGTCTTAGTAGGTAAATCTCTCAACTCTATGGTTCCCTTAGGATGAAATCTAGTAAAAATATCAAATGGTGTCCTCTTAGTTTTTCTATTCATATAATTATTATATGCAAACTCTTCTTTTGCCAAAACTAAATCCCAATTAGCAGGCTTATCTCCAACTAAACATCTCAACAAGTTTCCCAAACTTTTGTTCACAACTTCAGTCTATCCATCTGTTTGAGGGTGAAATGTAGAGCTAAAATTCAACTCTGTATTCATCTTCTTCCAAAAAAATTTCCAAAAGTAACCAGTAAACTTAGTATCTTTGTCTAAAATAATAGATTTATGCAAACCATGCAGTCTTACCACTTCTTTGAAAAATAATTTAGCTACATGTAATGCATCATAAGTATTCTTACAAGGTATGAAATGAGCCATCTTAGAAAATTTTTCAACCACTACCAAAATAGAATCATTACCTCTCTAAGTTCTAGGAAATCCAAGAACAAATTCCATACTCACATCTTCCTAAGGTCTATCAGGTACAGGAAAAGGTGTATACAATCCCAAATTTTGACTAGTTCCTTTTGTTGTTTGGCAAATTCTGCAACCTCTAACCACTCTTAGTACATCCCTATAAATCTATGGCCAAAAGTATCTTTCCAAAATCAGTTTCACAGTCTTATCAATCCCAAAATGTCTAGCAAGTCCACAACTATGTTTCTCCTTTATTATGTTCTCTCCCATAGATCCTCTAGGTATGCACAATTGAACTCCTTTAAACATGTCTTCTTGAATGAAATAATCAATCCACTTATCACTCATTGTTTGTTCCTTACAAGATTTCCAAGTCTCTACAAAATCAAGGTTAGTTTCATACAAACACTTCAAATCATCAAAACCAAGTACCTCAATTCTCATTTCTGTTAGCAAATTTCTTCTTTGGCTCAAGGCATCAACAACTTTATTTAGCTATTCACTTTTATGCTTCAATGAAAAGGAAAATTTTTGAAAGAACTCAACCCACTTCATATGTCTTTGATTCAATTTATTCTAACTCCCCAACTACTGCAAAGCTTTATGGTCAATATAAAACAAAAAATATTTAGGCATCAAATAATGTCTCCATTTCTTCAAAGCTTCAACAATAGCATAGAATTCTTGGTCATAAACTAAATATTTTCTCTTAGCATCATTCAACTTTTCACTAAAGAAAGCTATAGGTCTTCTTTCTTGACTCAAAATAGATCCAACTGCACTTACACTAGTATCACATTCAATTTGAAAAAAATTATTGAAATCAAGAAAAGCAAGTGTAGGTAATTCTATAATTCTTTGTTTCAATGTTTCAAAACTCTTTTGTGCTCCATGTGTCCATTTGAAATCCCTTTTATCTCCTCTCATAGTTTCAGTCATAGCATTACAAATAGAACTGAAATTTCTGATGAACTTCCTATAAAAACTTGCCAATCCATGAAATGATCTTACCTCTCCAACATTCTCTGGTGTAAGCCAATCAAGTATAACTCTTACTTTCTTAGGGTCCATTTTTAATCCATCAACATAAATTACAAAACCAAGGTACACAATCTCTTCTTTTATAAATGAACATTTCTTCAAATTAATCAGTAACTTTTATTCCTTCAATCTTTGCAATACTTATTTGATATGTTCAAGATGTTCTTCCTTACTCTTACTAAATATCAAAATTTCATCAAGATATATAATCAAAAACTTACCCAAGAATCTTTTAGAAACTTCATTCATCAGTCTCATGAAAGTACTAGGTGCATTAGTCAAACCAAAAGGCATAACCAACCATTCATAAAAACCTTCATTAGCCTTAAAAGAAGTTTTCCATTCATCCCCTTCTCTAATCATAATCTGATGATAACCACTCTTCAAATCAATCTTTGTGAAATACTTTGCTCCACTCAAACTATCCATTACATCATCCATCCCAGGTAAAGGAAATCTGTACTTTACTATTATCTTGTTTATAGCTCTAGAATCAGTGCACATTCTCCATTCTCCATTCTTTTTTGGTCCTAAAACAACAAGTAATGCACAAGGACTCAAACTTTCCCTAGTCAAACCTTTCTCAAGTGATTCTTGCACTTGTCTACTCAACTCAGTCTTTTCATCAGGTGTCAACCTATGTGGTGCTTTATTAGGCAAACTAGCTCCATGTATCAAATCCATACAATGACTTATAATTCTCATAGGAGGCAAACCATTAGATACATTATCAAAAATGATGTCATGAAATTTAGTCAACAAATTTTTAACCTCAGGTGCATGTTCTAACTCATCTTGTTTCTTAGTTTTCCTTGTAATTAAAGCAAAGAAAATATTCTTTTCTTTCATTTCTCTTGTGAATGTTTTACCAATGACCAAGCATACTCTAATTGTAGTACAGTGACCTTCATCAAAATTTTCTACTAAAGGAAACAATACTTGTTTATTCCCATACATCCAAATAGTATTTTGATTCAATCTACCATCATGAAAATCTTTCCTATCATATTTCCAAGGTCTACCTAAAAGAATATTGTTAAGAATGGGAATACTGAGAGGGGGGGGGGGTGAATTAGTCTTCTATAATTAATGTTTTTTTTTCTTCTTGAAACTTATCACAATTTACTTTAATATTGAAATGAATAGAAAAGAATATAATAAAATAAACCATAACACATAACACTAGATATGATTACGGGGAAACCTTGGCCAGAGGAAAACCCCGATGGGAATTAGTACCCGTGAATAATTGCACTAGTCTTATGAACTTGTTATTGTTCCTTTTCCCTATTGGGAGTAGTCTTTACAATGCTGAGTACAATGAATTTGTTAGGAGTCTGGAAGAAAAAACCCTATTAGGGGTGGATGGAACATTGCTAGAGCACACTGCTCAATGAAGAAGGCAACAACCTCCTAATAATCAGATACATACTATATATGGATGGGTTAACTGCTGCTTTGACACTACTATCTGATCAGTTCCTTTTGTGCGTTGATGCTTTAACCTTTTTGTAAAGCTTTATTCCATTTTTTCTTCTCTACTATATACTTTGCATACTTCTTCTCTTCTATCTATCGCTCTCTCTCTCAAATACAAAAGCACATGTCATATATATACATGTTGAATAGGCACAACCAACACTTAATACCGTGTCGGCCTAAAACCTAACACACACAACACTTCCAATATAATTGGCTCAAGTGTATTTACATACAATGATAATAACATGTTTACATCACTATTACATTAGGTGCATAGCCATTACAAAATGAAATGATACACGCTAAACAAAAACATTATGTTGGCTCCATGCTCTATTTTTCTCTGTCGCTAAACTGCTATTGTTACTTAGACTTTTTGTAACTTCTCGATACTATCATATCTGACCATGTGTTCTTAGACTTAGCATAATAACATATTCAAAAGCTTATATTCAAAAGTGCATACCATAACTCAATCATACACACATGCGTCAATGCTCTGATCATCAGGTACATCATTGTTTGCATTGTCTTCCATACTTAGCCAAGATATGAACTTCAAGGCTTGTGCGCTGACTATCAAAACTCCATATGACTTTTTTTCCATAATGAAAACATAAAACTATTGATATAATCTTAGTAAAGTCAACTTGCCAAAAATCTCCCCCTTTGTCATTAATGACAACAAAGGAATATGGTGAAGTTGCTAAACTTGACTTTACAAAAAAAATTGCTATCATATAATCTTACACCTCTCTGCATACTGTACACCATATATATTATTCTATCTTCTTTATGCTATATACACTACTCCCCCTTTGACATTAATGACAAAGGTTCCAAAAAGGAATCTCTAAATGCTTACATGGAGTAGTATACATCTGGATATGCAATCTAAAGGTTTTTAATTTCTTGCTACCAAAATATCTTGAGTGCATCAATAGTCTAAAGATGGGCGCATAATGCATATGTAAGATCCTCCATCTTTTCTAGATCCATGCAAGGGCCTTGATCATATGTAACAATTGTAGCATCTATATGCTTGATGTTCTGATTTAGTACATCCAATGAGGGTGCTAGTGTTTTTCTCAATTGTGCTTATCTAGCCCTTATCTTTGCAATCTCTTTTTCTATTTTCTCTATTTTGTATATCTACCCTTGATAAACATTATTGCACATATTTATGTCTTGAGATGGGTCTTCAACTGATTTACTTACTGCTTCCATCAGAGACTATGCTTCCTGAATCTTCTTTGAATGGTCTAATGTGAGTTTGTCTTTGTTCATGCAATCAGTTATCTGCTTTCTTTCTTTTGATGGTATCTCTTTCAGCATTGCTTGACCAACCTTTAGAGAGTTTAGGTCAAGTGAGAAATTGTTTCTCAAATCATTCAGTCTTTACTTGTTTTATTTCTCTTCAGTGATTTTTTTCGCTGAGTCTTCTAGACTTGAAAAGTTTTATTTGAAACTTGACAAAATACTGCTAACATCATCCACTAAGTGAACATTAATCAATTTATTTTCTATAGGTAGTAGATTATTTAGTATGCTGACTAATTCTACAAAGAGAGGGTTTCTCATTACTTTCTTTTCTTTTTCTTTTTCCATAGCCATCACACTAATCTTTATTAGATCCTCTTCTCCCCATGATTCTAAACTTTTTGTATTAGGACTCAATCTTGACAACAATGATATTGAGGACTTAGGAGTGGGAATTAAGTCTGCACTTTGACTTACATCCATACTTTCACTCTCCATCTTTACCGGATCTCAACTAAGGGTTTTTTTTTAAGTTCATCTTCTTTTTCCTCTTACTGTCGTGTTATATCTTCAACTAGGACTTCTTCCTGTTGTATAGGTGCTTCTTCACCACATAGGATCTCAGCTTCTTCAGTACTTACAAAAGTTTCTTCAAACTTATGGAGATCATTATCTATCGCTGTTGTTGGAGCTCAAAAAATCTGAGTATATTTTGAGTCCATATCTCTAAAATTTTCTCTAAGTGTCAGAATTGTGCTTTGAAAGTCTTTGAAAGAGGCTGAGTTTGAAGGCATTGAAAATGGAGCCTATTTATTTTCATGAGAAGTCACTTGTATAGGGTGTCTATCACCTATCATTTGACATATGTAATAGGTTTTAGGTCTCTATTTTTAGTTATGACATATTCTTGAAGTGGTCATTTAAAGGTATTCCCAAAATTTGCATAGAGTCTGTTTCTTGATTATTATTAAGTAGCCCACTTTGAGGAAGCACATTTATTTCCCTATGATTGGTCATTGCATGTTGGTTGTTGTATTATGTTTTAGGCATGAGAGAGAGTTTCCATGCCAATTTTCAGCCCCCCATATGCTTGTTTAACCTATTTTCTAGAGCCATTCTGTTTGCAGATTGTTAAGTTTCTCTGAGTATGCCTTGTCCAATTTTCTAAATGGCCTAATTTGAGGTTTTATGGTTTGCACCTGGCTCGTGGTCAGGCATAATTGAATATTTTTTCATGATGTAGACCTGGAAATGTTTCCCCCTGATAAGTTTCAGACTTTGACCAATCTGACTAATCACTTTTCTCAGTTAGTTCCAGATGCAACTTCTACAGTTTCACTATTTTTCATTTTAGGATGTTCTGGTAGCACTACTTTGAGGATTGTTTTGGATAGTCAGTTGATCATTCAGTGAAACTAATTATAGCCTTGTTTTCCATATGTGAAAGATAATTTACACCAAGGGTTTCAAACCATAAGGGTCTCATTTTATGAGTTTATGGGATCAAATCAAAAGATAATCTTTTGAGATTAATAGAGTGTGCTGGATCATTATTATCAAGAGATCAAACTTTGGAGGCAAATGAAAATTGATTGATAAATCATCAAGGGATATCCTTTTGCAATATTGTGATAGTATGTAGCCATGTATTTTTCCAAATGATCTTAATGCTTTTTTTTTTGAAAGCTAAGTGGAAGTTGGGGACACAAAAAGAAAAAATCTATAGCCAGTCACGTTTTTAATCGTATCTCAAAAAATATGAACTGGGTTGGGCTGAATTTTTTATATGTTTGAGAAGACCATGTGTGCACTCTACAAAATTTTTTTTAGAAAAAATCTATTTGAAAATTGAAAGTTATGGTTGTCTGAGTACTTGTGGAAATAAAAAAATCACCAATGCTTCCAGAACTATTAGTCCCTCATTGCTCAGGAAATGGAAATTTCAAATGTTTAAATGGAAAAGCTCTCACATAATGAAATGAAGAAAGAGCAAGAGGTTCTCAAGTGTGTGCACAAATAGTGCATTGGGATGTGTGCTAGTGACCAGAAAGCACTAAATTTTGCTAAAAAATGGACAGTTGACATTCAGAGATCTAGAGACTAAGTAGTCTCCAAGTCTCTAGATGCTAGTGGTTAAGTCGCTAACATCTAGAGATCTAGAGACTAATTAGTCTCCAAGCCTCCAGATTCCAGTGGTTAAGAAAAGGTTAAATTGGAGCATGCAATCAGCTGATGTCATGTGGCATATGTGGGGCCCACCTAGATTTAAAAGTTGCAGAAAGATTTAAAAGGCTTGCATAGTCAAGACTATAGGAGAATTTCAAAATTTTCAAGAGATTGCAGTTGCTCACAGAAAATAATGCCTGGAGCTTAATTTTTATTAGAACATAGGTATATAATATATTTTTGGAAATAAGAGAAGACAAGGAATCTAGTGGCAGTGTTTATTTTTAGTTTCAAAGCAACAGGAAAGAGCAATATGGACTGGTATTTTTAGAATCAAATCACTTGGAGGGAGAAATGGTTGCAAAGGCAGTTATAGATGACCAAGTGAAAGAGGATCAGAATTGGAGGGAAGAGAAGATTTTTTGGAAACTTGGCAATTGTCATTAAGGACTTTCTTTGATGTTTTCCTTTATCTTTCCTTTCTCTCCATTGTTAGAAGGATGATGGAATAATCACTATAGAGGCAGTATTCTGGCTTAGGAGTCCTTATTTTTTGAGGTTTTCATGGTTTCTTGATTGTAATGAACTAGGGATTTTTGAATAAAAAATAATGGAATGCCCATCCTATATTGGTGATGTCTTCATGTGTATTGCTTTAAATTCTTGTGTATTAGTTTGTAAGGCACTCTAATATGCTGGTTACAAGGTTACTGTGAACCTATGTTCTTAATTTCTCTCAAGGAGTAAATAAATCTTTGGCACAATTCTGAGAGTTTGAAAGTTGTGAATCTGATGTCTAGATAGGGGAATGAGAGAAAGATCTGTAAGGAATTTAATTTGGGTTTTATTTTTATTGAAATCATAGGAGTTTTAGGGATTTACTTTCATTTGACTTTGTTGCCCAATTAATAAGGCACTGGTCATTGCTTGTGTCTGCATCTTTCATCATCAAATCAAATTCAGTGACTATTTACTTTCATGTATGTTGTAGAGCTGAGAAGATTAGGTTTGTATTAAGGATATAAACTAATGTTGTAATGATTTGAAGAAGTAGATCTAAATAGGTACATTCTCCTATAGTGAGGATCCCAAAGTGAAGAAGGACTTGGTCCTTGTTAATTAGTCTTTTCTTGTTTGAATTAGGAGTTTTGGAAGCATAGAGTTCCATTTAAGCACTCAAGGTTTGTATTAGGATTCCTGCAAGAAAAATCACTAACAAATTGGTGACTGTACTAGGGATTGAAATAAGGTTACCATCAAGAGTATCTCAGAGTCTTGCTATATTCAATTTGGGGAGAGTCTCATAAATTTAATAATTTAAAAGTTGTTTTCAGATCTAAAATGTATTACCTGGAATTTGTTGTTGATTAAAATTTGAAAATATATGTGACTTTGTTGTGAGGAATGCCTAGAATCTGGTGGTGTTTCAAGAAAGATTAGTGAATAAATTTGTGTCCTCTAAAAGGAGGTGGTGACTCTATGTTAGAATGAACCTGAGGTGTGAAGATTTGTTTCAAATTTTAGTTAGATGTGAGGTGAACAACAACATTCAGCAAAGATATTACATGTATTCTCTATTCAGTACTTTATGTGTTTACATAGTCCTTATCAAGTGATTTTGTCATTAAAAGAAAGGACAGATAAGTGGAAGTACATTCTTCTAAATTAAAATATGAGTTGAATCATATATGTGAGAAGTATGTCAGATTATAAGTTCAGTGATAAGAGAAAGTTATTTACAAGTATAGATTTCCTATTATCGATTTTGAAGAATATCAAGTGTGTATGCAAAGGTTGCAGCCAGTAATGGATGTTCATAAGAGTTCTTTTGTGAAAGGATATGTGCCATTTTGTTATGATGGCATACCTAGTTTCCCTAATAAGGTCCCTGATGAAATTAGAGGATACTTGCCAAAATTTGATAGGAGCCAGTCTCAGTCAGCCAAGAAGCATGTTCAAGATTTTGTTGATGTGATGTATAATTTTGATGTGTGTCATGAAGATCTTTGGTTGAGGTTATTTGTATAGACTCTAAAAGGAGATGAAAGAGAATGGTTCTCATTCCTTCTTGTAGCTTCAATTTCTTCATGGGATAAGTTAAGTTCATCCTTCATTGAACAATTTGACGGATGGGTAGATGTCAAATTGTTGTTGGATAGATTGATGAAAATTCAGATTGAACAAGATGAATTGATCCCAAGGTTTAATAACAAATTTTTTAAAACATTGATGGATATCCTTGATATTTGTAGGCCTCGTGATCAGATATGTTTAGTTGTGTATTTGGGTACATTGGGCCAAAAGATGGGTTTCCTGTTGAGGGATAAATAACCACAAAGTCTATATCAGGCTTTTGAATTTGTAATGGATATTGAATGTAATCTGAAATATGGAGTTATAAGAAGGCATACCTCTATTGGTTTATATTCTTAGAATGAAGTAAACAATCAGGAAAAGGGTGAGAAACATCAATGCTTTCCTTCTCCTACTAATTGCATTGATCAAAATGTTGTATGTGAAAGTGGAATGAATGTCACTGCTAGAAATATTGTTGATGAAGAGATGGAATCTTTTTCAGCCATTAAAGGTAATGAACATTTTTTAGATTGTAGAAGATACATCCTTCCCTTTGTATGATTTGCACAAGTATAATGAGGATAACCATGAAAATGACTTCTCAGTTACTAATGAGGATTTAAGTGTTGAGATAAATGGTGATTGTAATGAATCCATAGATGAGGAATACTTGTCATTACTGCTGCAATTGAAACAATAGGATTGTGGAAGCATGGATAAGGTTGAGAATGAATTGGTTTCTAATGACCTATCACAAGTTTTCTCTCATGCTGCAGATAATTTTTCTTTTTAGTCTTCTATGTGTTTCAATGGTAATGAAGCTGAATATAAAGTCTTGGAGACTAAAGAAAAATGGGGAAGTTCATTGTCTGGTACTTGTGAAGATGGTTTGGTTGATTATAATGTTGATTTTTCATATGATGACAACAGTAGTGGTGAGTCATGTTTTGATTCAGATTCTGAATTTTCTTTCTCTGCTGATAGTGTAGGTGAAGATGGATGTAATGGCATGTCTTGTGAAGTTACTAATGTGTTATTTGATGAAGACATTGATATGAACCAGCTGACACTTTGTTTAAATTTTTATGAAAAACAATTCCATGTAGTTTCTAATCCATTGTTCGAAGAGTGTTCCTAGGAAAGTGAATTTGTTGAGGGTAACTCATTTTCAGATTTTGATATTTTAGATATGGTTGAGTCTAAACTTCCATATCTAATGAAGTCAGTTGGAGAAAAGGTAATGCAAGGTGAGATTTGTTCATTTGATCAGAATACATTACATGATGACAATTTGATTATTCTACCACCAAACATTGAAGACAATGAAGGTGATTTAATTTATGGTATTGATTGTGTGAATCATCCTTATGAGGATAAAACTATGATATATCAAGAGAGATTAGATTTGGTTAATCTGATTGGTTTGATGCATGAGGGTGTTTTAGTTTCCTTGGTTGAGCTAAATGAATGTGAGTATGTTTTCTTTTCTTTTGATATGCAAGTGTGCATTAAAGATGAGCCAGATGTTTGCAGCTAAGAAGAAAAGGTATCAATTATTTGTCCCCTATCATATGTTTCAATTCATGATGATTTTGATGGTGCTTGTTTTCCAAATAGTGAGTTTGTGGGGGGACATAAGAGAGAAGGCATAGGTGATTCTAAATTTGAAGTTATTATGCAGCCTATGTTCCCTGATGTTTTCTATCCTAATAAGTTTAGTGGTAGTTTCAGATTGCTGGTTGAGTTTCAAGGGAGAAACCATGTTTTTGATAGAGGTAAAAGTTGAAGTTTCTTTGGCATTTTGAAGTTGCTTGTGTATAATGTACAGTTTCTTTCCTTTCAGTTGTGTGTTTATTTTCAATAAAAGGGTTCCAAGTTTTGAGAAGAGAGATCAAAGTCAGAAAAGAAAAGTTTGTTTGGTCTGTTGTACCCAAAGATTATGGATTCTTTGAATCCTCGCATGTGGCATGCATCCCTAGTTAGAGCCACTATTGGAGATCAAAAAATCTAAGTATATTTTGAGTCCATATCTCTAAAATTTTCTCTAAGTGTCAGAATTATGCTTTGAAAGTCTTTGAAAGAGGCCGAGTTTGAAGGCATTGAAAATGGAGCCTATTGATTTTCATG
This sequence comes from Chamaecyparis obtusa, assembly GCA_027943335.1. Classification (NCBI taxonomy): domain Eukaryota; kingdom Viridiplantae; phylum Streptophyta; class Pinopsida; order Cupressales; family Cupressaceae; genus Chamaecyparis; species Chamaecyparis obtusa. Next base: position 139,369 of record BSBK01002581.1, on the reverse strand, counting down.
AGAAGTCACTTGTATAGGGTGTCTATCACCTATAATTTGACATATGTAATAGGTTTTAGGTCTCTATTTTTAGTTCTAACATATTCTTGAAGTGGTCATTTAAAGGAGTTCCCAAAATCTGCAGAGCCTGTTTCTTGAATTTTCCAAAGTAGCCCACTTTGAGGAAGCACATTTATTGCCCTATGATTGTTCATTGCATGTCAATTGTTGCATCATGTTGTAGGCATGAGAGAGAGTTTCCATGCCAATTTTTAGCCCCCCGTGTGCCCGTTTGACCTGTTTGCCAGAGCCATTCTATTTGCAAATTGTTAAGTTTCTCTGAGTATGCCTTGTCTGGTTTTTTGAATGGCCTACTTTGAGGTTTTGTGGTTTGCACCCAGTTTGTGGTCAAGAATAATTGAATGTTGTTCCATGTTGTAGACCTAGAAATGTTTCCCCCTCATAAGTTTCAGAATTTGACCAATCCGACTAATCACTTTGCTCAGTTAGTTCCAGATGCAACTTCTACAGTTTCACTATCTTTCATTTAAGGATGTTCTGGTGGCACTACTTTGAGGATTATTTCTGGATTGTCAGTTGATCATTTAGTGAAACTAATTATAGCCTTGTTTTCTATATGTGAAAGAGAATTTACACACAGAGTTTCAAACCATAAGGGTCTCATTTGATGATTTTATGGGATCAAATCAAAAGATAATCTTTTGAGATTAATAGTGTGTTGCATCATTGTTATCAAGAGATCAAAATTTGGAGGCAAATGAAAATTGATTGATAAATCATCAAGGGATATCCTTCTACAATATTGTGATATTATGTAGCCATGTATTTGTCCAAATGATCTTAATGTTTTTTTTTTGAAAGCCAAGTGAAGTTGGGGACACAAAAAGAAAAAATCTATAGCCAGTCACTTTTTTAATCATATCTCAAAAAATACAAACTGGGTCGAGCTGAAATTTTTATATGTTTGAGATGACCATGTGTGCATTCTACAAAAATTTTCTTAGAAAAAATCCATTTGAAAATTGAAATTTATGGTCCTATGAGTACTGGCGGAAATAAAAAAATCACCAATGCTTCCAGAACTATTAGTCCCACATTTCTCAGGAAATGGAAATTTCAAAGGTTTAAATGGAAAAGTTCTCACATAATGAAATGAAGAAAGAGCAAGAGGATCTCAAGTGTGTGCATAACTAGTGCATATGGATGTGTGTCAGTGACCAGAAAGTACTTAATTTTGTTGAAAAGTGGACAGTTAACATTCAGAGATCTAGAGACTAAGTAGTCTCCAAGTTTCTAGATGCTAGTGGTTAAGTCACTAACATCTAGAGATCTAGAGACTAAGTAGTTTCCAAGTCTCTAGATGCTAGTGGTTAAGTCGCTAACATCTAGAGATCTAGAGACTAAGTATTTTCCAAGTCTCTAGATTCAAATGGTTAAGTGATTGACATCTAGAGATCTAGAGCCTAAGTAGTCTCCAAGTCTCTAGATGCTAGTGGTTAAGTCACTAACATCTAGAGATCCAGAGACTAAGTAGTCTCCAAGTCTCTAGATTCAAATGGTTAAGTGACTAACATCTAGAGATCATGAGACTAAGTAGTCTCCAAGTCTCTAGATTCAAATGGTTAAGTGACTAATATTTAGAGATCATGAGATGCTTAGTCTCCAAGTCTCCAGATTCCAATGGTTAATAAAAGGTTAAGTTGGAGCATCCAATCAGCTGATGCCATGTGGAATATGTGGGGCCCACCCACATTTAAAAGTTGAAGAAAGATTTAGAAGGCCTGCATAGTCCAGACTCTAGGAGAATTTCAAAATTTTCAAGAGATTGTAGTTGCTCACAAAAAATAATGCCTAGAGCTTAATTTTTATCAAAACATAGGCATATAATATGTTTACAAAAACAAGAGAAGATGAGGAATCCAGTGGCAATGTTTATTTTCAGTTTCAAAGAAGCGGGAAAGAGCAGTATGGACTAGTATTTTCAGAATCAAATCACTTGGAGGGAGAAATGGTTGGAAAGGAAGTTGTAGATGACCAAGTGAAAGAGGATCAGAATTGGAGGGAAGAGAAGATTTTTTGGAAAATTGGCAACTGTCAGTAAGGACTTGCTTTGATGTTTTCCTTTATCTTTCCTTTCTCTCCATTGTTAGAAGGATGATAGAATAATCACTGTAGAGGTAGTATTTTGGCTTAGGAGTCCTTATTTTTTGAGGTTTTCATGGTTTCTTGATTGTAATGAACCAGGGATTTTTGAATAACAAATAGTGGAATCTGAATCCTATATTGGTGATGTCTCCATGTGTATTGATTTAAATTCTTGTGTATTAGTTTGTAAGGCACTCTAATATGCTAGTTACAAGGTGACTGTGAATCTGTGTTCTTAGTTTCTCTCAAGGAGTGAATAAATCTTTGGCACAATTTTGAGAGTTTGACAGTGTATGTGAATCTAATGTCTGGGTAGGGGAGTGAGAGAATGATCTATAATGCATTTCATTTGGGTTTTATTTGTATTGAAATCATAGGATTTCTAGGGATTTACTTTCATTTGATTTTTTTGCCCATTTAATAAGGCACTAGTCATTGGTTGTGTCTGCATCTTTCATCATCAAATCAAATTCAATGACTATTTACTTTCATGTATGTTGTAGAGCTGAGAAGATTAGGTTTGTATCAAGGATATAAACTAATGTTGTAATGCTTTGAAGAAGTAGATCTAAATAGGTACACCCACCTATAGCTAGGAGCTCAAAGTGAAGAAGGACTTGGTCCTTGTTAATTAGTCTTTTCTTGTTTGAATCAAGATTTTAGGAATCATGGTGTTGCATTTAAGCACTCAGGGCTTGTATTAGGATTCCTGCAAGAAAAATCACTAACAACTGCCATGGTTATTTCAACATTATCAATTATAATAGTTTCATCCTTAGCTTCAACTACTTTAGAGGGTGTTGTAACCTTGGGTGAAAACTCTTGTGGACATGTAATAGGTACATTTGGAATATCTAATTCTTTTTCTTGATGTGGAGTAACTTGGGGTGTAGGTGCAGTAGGAGGGTACATGTGTCTATCCAGAAATACTTTCTCAAATGCTTTCTCTATTTGCTTTGCAATCAAATCATAATCTTTGTTCATTATGTGTAAGGTTCTGATTTTTTTTTATCTCAAATGAGGCTTCACTAGATCTAACAGCATCATATTTTCTTCTAGTGAACAAACAGGAAGATTATCATTCAATATTTTCTCTCTAATTCTCATATCCCTCTCTATAGCTTTACTTTTGAATGAATCAATTATATTCCATAAATTATCGGGGATGACTGTCTTAAGTTCCAAAACTGACTTTTTGAACTGAATCATATGTTGGATAATCATAGAATGAATTTTTGATCTATCAATCTCTCCATAGTTATCATAGAATTTTCCAATTTGATCTATCATTCCTTCATAAACAACTCTAGTTTTCAAAAATTTCAAATTCGGTCTAAATCCTACCTCAGTAGGTGCTTGAGTGTTCTTAACCTTGCTTCTAGTTGTCCTTGAGAATGGGTGACTTGTGTCAGTTTGTTTCTTTCTTCTAGACACCTTTCTTGGCTCAGAAGGTGGAGTGGACTCCAGATCAACTGTAGCTAAGGGCGTAGAGGTGCTCTCTCCTGTCTTATTCTTCTTCTTCTTTAGATTATCATCAGATTTTATTTCTTTAACTTCTACATATGAGGGTGCACTCTCTAGTTGCATAACAATCTTGGCTTCCCTTACTTTATCTAGGTATTCTTGGGTGACACCATGAATTTTTAGAATATCAGAGGTAATTCAAGATGCTTTTCTCTTAGTTGTTGCATTGTACAAGATAGAATCAACTTGTTTTATCTTCTCTTCATATGTGCCTCATCCAGGTTCATTGGGATCCTTTGGTGCAGATAGAAGGACTTGTGCATAGCCTTCCAAAATATGCTCATCAACTTCATAACCAAGTGGCTGAATCCACGTTGTTCTAGGCTCAACTGCTTCCATGCATGTAGAATCTATTTCTACCATAAAACATATAGTGTCCTTGTATTTCTCCACTAGCTTCTTAGGAATTCTTAACCTTCTTTGTGTCTTAATTTTGAATGTTTTGATCTCTAGATCCATGAAATATTTCAGAGTGCTTTCTAATGTTTCCTTCAGTGAAATTTGAGACAAGGTAGGTATACTTCTGTCTAGGTAAAGATCAAAAACTTTACCAACAATGTGAAAGTAAATGTATATGATTAGTGATTTGAACCTAAATACTTTTCTCTTGCCATGTTTTAAAGCTCTAATGTTGTCTATCAATTTTGCACACAAGATATCACAAAGGTTAAACTATCCATTTTCTTTTACTATCCTTATTGCTGCCATAATTGTTGCTGCAGATACATTGTTTACTCTATTTGCATGCTGGAATTTGTATCCAAGGATCATATCCACAAGTTTAATGTCTTTCTCCTCTATGGGCTCAATAGTCATGCCACGCTTGTCACTCCTAGATTTACATGCCTACTCAACTTATTTTCTGACATCTTTTCCTATTGGAATAAGGGAGACAACCTTAGAAAGTCTTATCATCTCATGAATGAGATCATTTGTTATATGGACAGGGACTTCACCAATCCAAAACAAATCATCATGAATCCTGCTGAGTAAGATCTTAATCCATTCCGACTCATAAAAATCATATTTAGTCACATACTCAATAATAAGGCTATCTGTAAGGTGAGAGAATTCATTCTTGAAGGTATAGTCAAGATTAACCATAGCTTCCATATGCAACCTAATTTTGTCTACTCCTACAGACTCTTTCTTACAATAAATGTAAGCACAAATATCTTCAACATGCATGACTCCCATTGGAGTTCTGGAAAATGCTCCTTCTAAATCATCTAATACTGACTTGAATGGGTGCTTCTTAAACACATATCTCTTCCTTTTAGTGACATCAAATACTAATCGAGCTGCCATTACTTACTTTATTCGATGGTCAAATAGGCTTCCAAAATATTTCTGTAACGATGCATCTGAGCTAGGGTTCCGCCAACAATTATAAATCTACTTTGCTAATTAAATGACTGCAATCCTTCAACACTTGATGCTTTGATCTCTTGTGCTCTCCAAGGGCTTCATCTTGAATGTAAAAGCAAAGATAATATCTTCAGTGACTTATAAATCAAAATTTTGCAATTAATGCTCGCCATCGTAACACAGACTACAACTAAGAATTTAAAACTCATTTATTGTTGACATTCAAACTATGCACTCTTTCACACTATATCAACTGGAAACCAAACATCTAAAACCATAGGCACATACTCAGAGGGTGAGTATACTAGCCACACAGGAGTCTAGAGCTTATCTAGCTCCCCCTATGACCATGAGGGTCATTTATCTAGAAGTAGAAGTTCCATCCATTGTGGATGCATCTACCACTTTCTCAATAGTATTATCTTTCTTTACCTCCATCCAAATCTTTCTCAGATCTTCTGTAGCTTTCACAAACATGAATTCTCCATATTCATCTAATATCAATCCTTGAGACTTATTAGGTCTTTCTTGTCTTTGCACTTGTGATCTGCAAAACTACTAGAGGCCTTATATTCCTAGGTGCATTGATGTGATTTACTATACTACATTCTTTAGCCGTGTGTCCATTAAAATTGCATATCTAACATGTAATGTTCAAAGGACTTCCAACACTTTGTTATGGTTGATTTCTCTGATTGAGCTATATTTGATTTCTTTGATTTGATCTACAATGTATATCTTTATGACCAAATTTATTGCATAAATAACAATAACCATTGAAAGGTCTTACCTCTTTACAATCTCTTGCTATGTACATGCTTGTTACTGGCATAAAAAGTTTGGTTTACTAGCTTTCATCCATCTTTAGGTGGTTCTATTTCAGATTCAATTTGATTTTCAGTCTTCTTGGCTTTTGCAGATTCTTCTGGTACTCTTATTTTTTCTTGCATTGTATTGATTTTAATTTGCGCTTCATTGTATCCAATACCACTAGCATCTCCTTTTATCTTCTATGCATAAATCTATGAATCTAATAGATTAGTACTTGTGTGCAATTTGTTAATATGATTCTTGGCTTTTGTTAACTCAGATTCCATCTTTTTCTTAATGTTCTCTAACTCCAAGATCTTCAGATTTTCTTGCATAAGTTCTTTATCCAACTATTTGTTTTCTTTGATCTATTCTTCAAGGGGTGACTTTCTATCAGTTAACTATTCGTTCAAATCTTCAATCTGATCCTTTAGAGACATGTTTTCTTCATTTAGTTTTTTGACCATTTTTCCCAAATCATTTTTTGAACAATCTTTCAAATCTTTTCTAAGTTTCTTGATGATTACTTGTGAGCCATTGACCTTCATTTTTAGTTCTTCAATTTCTTTTTTAGATCTGTCAAGATCTTCAAGAGCTACTTCAAGATTTTTCTTTAGATGTTTTTCTTCTTCTAAAGCCATGATCTCCTCAAGTGGTTAAACTTCTCTTCAAGGACCAAAGCTTTGATACCAATTGTTAAGAATGGGAACATTGAGAGGAGGGGGTGAATCAATGTTCTATAATTTATGTTTTTCTACTTCTTGAAACTTAGCTCAATTTACTTTAATACTAAAATGAATATAAAATCATATAAAACAATTGACCATAACAAATAGCATAAGATATGATTACGGGGAAACCTTGGCCAGAGGAAAACCCTGATGAGAATTAGTACCCACGAATAATTGCACTAGTCTTTTGAACTTGTTAGAGTTCCTTTGCCCTATTAGGAGCAGTCTTTATAATGTTGAGTATAATCACTCTGTTAGGATTCTGGAAGAACAAACCTTGTTAGGGGTGGATGGCACATTTTTGGAGCACACTTCTTAATGAAGAAGGCAACAACCTCCTAATAATTAGATAAACACTATATCTGGAAGGGTGAACTACTACTTTGACACTTTTGTCTGATCAATTCCTTTTGTACACTAATTCTTTAACCTTTTTGTAAAGCTTTATTCCATTTGTTCTACTCTGCTATATACTTCACATACTTCTTCTTTTCTATCTATCACTCTCTCTCTCAAATACAAAAGGGCATGCCATATATATGCATGTTGAATAGGCGCAACCAAAACTTAATACTATGTCGGCCTAAAAACTAACACATACAACACTTCAAATATAATTGTGACGTAGGATAGGTAAGGAGGATCCAATTAAGGATAGTCCAAACAAGAATCCAAAAACCACAATGCGGAATAACACAAAAGACAATGTTTTCAACTGAATTTTTTCATTAACATGCCTACCTGTAAGGCCTTCTGGGTTACAACCAAATACAATCAAAGGTATTTATGTAATCTCTCTAGTTAGTCCAACTCTGAAACAAATCAATAACTAATGGAAACCCTAAGGCATATCTAAACTTGAGCTCACAAGTCTCCAAGAAATCTTCTTGTCTCCAAGCTTGCAAACCACTAGCTCTGCTATTACAAACTATCAGATAACCATTTGTTCTTCAAGATCTCATAGGATTCAGATCTAATCACTAACTTACTAAATTTCACTCTTCAAATCTAGTTCCATCTACCCTTAATCAACTACCCAAACACTCCTTAAATACTAATCATCAGCCACAAGTCAGTTGGAAGAAACAATTAACTCCTAAGCCAAGTCGACTCCTATTACAAACAAATATTAAATGCAACAATAGTCAGCAAATAAGTAGCCTTAGAAACATTTAATTCTCCATGTCGGCCTCAAGATCTACATATGAGAATGTAACAATAGATACCAACAATAAATACACCAAGTCGGCCAACCAAATATCCAAGAACTCCAGTCGATAAACTAGAACTACCAAGTGCCAGAGAAACAACTAAGCACCAATGAAACAACTGAACACACCAAGCCTCACCAAGAAACATAGGCATCACCGAGCAAGAACATCGATCGAGCACCATAGGCATCGCTGAGTACAAGTTCCGCCGAGCACAAGAGGTTTCACCAAGTTCCTTCAATGACTAAGCTTCCTTTAATAATCAAGACCATTGGTTAAAGCTGCAATCAAGTAACATAGAACCAAAACAACACACCTCCGTGTAGATTCACCGAGTACCCTATAATTCCCCTACATCAAACACCCTAGGTTAGAAAAGATGTTCTCATAAGCTAGAAGAACATCTTCCAGGATTCAGCACATAAACCCTGAACTAGTTCTTCACATACAAGTCCTCCAAATTTTCACCTTGCATAATCTTCCACTTCAATTTTCTTTATCTTTTCAAGTATTTTCTAGATAACACATAGTCTTGTTCTCCATACTGATCATCACTCCTCTCAGGATCTGACAACTCAACTCAGCTACTAATACTCAGACTCCTCCTATTAAGTGTTGTATCCAGAAAAGGCATCACGGAAAACTTCATGTCATCCTTCTCAATAGTAAACACATTCTTGACACAATCATACATAGCTCTACAATCATATTACCAAGGTCTACCGAGCAATATATGACAACTATTCATCTCCACAATATCACACAATACTAGATCCTTATACTGGCCAATCTGAAAATCAACAAAGCATCGTTCCCTCACTTCCAAAGCATGAACATCTTGTAACCAACCAATCCTATAAGGATGAGGATGTTTTATTCTATTCAAACCAAGATTCTGAACCATGTCCTCAGCAACAAGGTTATTAGTACTACCACTATCAACAATTACATCACAAGGTTTACCTCTAGACTTGCACCGAGTTTTGAACAAGTTACTCCTCTGACAAGGTTCCTCCTTTGCACCGAGCAATATTCTTCAAACCAACAAGTTCTTAGAATCAGGTTCATTCTGAATGTTCTCATTTACCACAGCAGTCTATCAGTCACCAAACTTCTTTTGTGTACACTCAAAAGAATGGTGTCCTTCTTTACCATAGTTATAATAAGTACCCTTAAAGATAACTCTACCTGTCTTCTTTTTCAATTCCATAGGTTTCAGTTCATCTTCAACAGTCAGTTTATCCTTCACCAAGTGATCAATCTTTTCCTTTCCTCAGGGATTACTATGTTTTCTCCTTTTCAACTTATCTTCTACCTTCAGAGCATATTGATAAGCATCTTCAACTGAGTCAATTTTCATCATACCAACCTCATCCTAAATATTAAATCTCAAACCATTCATATACCGAGCTATTTTTTCTTTACCAAGTTCTATGTGTCTAGACTGAATAGTCAACTTATAGAACTCCTCGGTATAGTCCTCCACAGTCAAATCTTTTTGCTTCAAATTCTTCAACTTCTTAAACAAGTCAAGCTCATATTTGGCAAGTATGAACTTAGCTTTCAATTTATCACCATCAACCTCCACCGATTGATCTTCATTTCACCTTCATCTTCTCTATCTCTTTGTAATTCCTTCCACCAAAGAGTAACATGTCCTTTCAACTTAGTCTGTGCCAACCTTACTCAAAGAGGATCTTCAATTTCTTCAAGCTCAAAGAATTATTCTAATTCACCAGTCCAATCAATCAAGTCCTCAGGTCTCAAAGTACTAGAAAAAGTAGAAACTTCCATTCGGTAATTATTACTTAACCGAGCTCTAGATCTATGTAACCGACCAGTTCTATCTTCACCAAATCTATCTCTTTAGTCATCTCCACTAGATCCAGTAGCTTCAAAGTCTTCAGCAGATTCCTCATAATCATCATTAGTACCAAGATTCCTTGGCATACCAAAAATAGCTCTCATGACCTCAATGATCATGTCATTCTTCATCAATTCCATCTCAGATCTAAAATCAACTTTAACTTTCTTTGTTATCTTTGATTCCACAACATCATAGAGATCTACAATCGCTCTAGGGTACAATCTTCTCGGAGGCATCCCTCAAGATTTTAAAAAACCAAAATCAATAAGTCACCAACAAGGTCCTGGTGCAAACAACCTCAACCAGAGATCAATTTACCCACTCAAGATCTTGAAGGCCTGATACTACTTGATGCATGATGGGTAAGGAGAATCCAATTAAGGATAGTCCAAACAAGCATCCAAACATCACAATGCGGAATAACACAAAAGACAATGTTTTAAACTAATTTTTTTCATTAACATGCTCTACTGTAAGGCCTTCCAGGTTAGGGCCAAATATAATCAAAAGTATTTCTACAAGCTCTCTAGCTAGTTTAGCTCTAAAACAAATTAGAAACTAATGGAAACCCTAAGGTAGATCTAAACTTGAGCTTGCTAGTTGTTGCCACACTTTTGTTGCATATATCCCTAAGTATATATTTGAACTTTAGATCATGTGTAAATTCCTGGTATAGATGTTTGTTAGTGTTAATCGAGTCTAGGTCTAAGTATTTCTTAAGATAGGAAGTCCTTGTCGGGTTTCCCCTCCATTGCCTTCTTTTTTGTAAGTCGAGTGGGTCATTTAAATCTTCATTACATTGGGGTAAGTTATAGATCCTAACCCAACAAGGAAGTTTCTCTACTTGTGTTCAGTCACATGTTCGCAAGAGTCAGAAAAGTGCTATGTGATCATGCGAAATGGAGCCTGAGTGGTGAGAAAAGTCAATGGAAAGATAGGAAAGGTTAAACAAAATATGCCCTGCTAGACCCACGTGCACCAATGATAAAGTGATCACATGATCACAAGGAATTAAAAAATTCTATGTAATCATGAGACAATAAAGTCTATCGGGACCCACGTATGCCAACAATGCAGTCCATGTGTGCCAATGATAAAGCAGTCACATGATCGCAAGGAATAAAAAAATGCTATGCAATCATGCGACAATGGAAACTTGAGCAGGTGAATGTGCTCTGCTGGGACCCACATATGCCAACAGTGTAGATGCGACAACGTAAATTGGGCAAGTGAAGGTTTAGTGATTTAATATTATATCATGTGATAGATAGAGCAGTTGCATGATCGCAAGGGTTAAAAAAGGGCCATGTGATCATGTGAAATAGAAATCACAATGTTGCTAAGTTAAATGGTCATCAAAAATATAAGTTGTGAACTGGTGACAAGGTTAAGTAGGTAGCGACCGAGTGATAGAGAATATATTAGTCAGGGAAAGCTGAGATGACCATTGAAAAGGTTATGATCATGACCGTCCAATTGCAGATCGATGGTGCAAATTCAAACTTGAAGGGTTTTGGGAGTTTTCAAATTCAAATGATGGTGCCAATGATACATTTGTGCGTGTAACTGATTGGTTCAGAAACGTTTCATATTCTAATGCTTTCTCCTTTTTATTTTGGAAGATGAAATTGATATTCTTGATTGTTGAATGCCTATGACTAATGAACTTCTCAGCACAGTGAACTATAAATGTATATTTTTCTGATAATAATCAGGTCGGCAAATTTTGGTGTGAAGCTTGTTGCAAAGACAATTTAGTTTTGTGCCATTACTTTACTGTCCACTTTCATTATTTGTATGTGGTATTATTTCATTTGTGTTGAATTGGAAGTAGTGAATGAACAAAGTTTTATTTTATTGTTTTCAGTTTGATCAATCAATAGAATAATTAGAGAGTTATAACTGATTGTGAGATTGCATCACCATACTGCATTTGCATTATCATATTTTCATACTATTATGTTGTGGGAATCATAAGATTGTGAAGACCATAAACATAACACCTCTGCATTTTGACCCTTGCCTAAGATTTCACTTGCCTGGGTGAAACTTAGTTTCCTTTTCTGTTCTTTGGTCAAGAACATACCTGCAATAGGAAGTAGGAACCAAACAAAATTCATTGAACATCATTCACATAGGAAGCTATACCTTAATACAAAGGAAAATTAGCTATTCATGGAAATAGTTTCCCAACTATTGTGTATGGTTGTTCTTCATCACAAATTGGGCAAAATAAAAGGAGAATCAAAAGAAGAACAATATGTTTACCAAAAAAATTTTGGTGACTCTGTTGGGGAGAGAAACAGTCGCATGATTAGAAATCATGTCATGAGGAGATGGTGCTACCTCGTGAAAATATAATTCCAGTACTTCAACTAAACTAAAGCACTTGAGAGAGAATTACGTAGAGCTTAAAGAAGAGTAGAGCGTGAAGCTCAACAACAATAATAACCAGTCACTCTGGAGCAATTAAGATATCTTAGGAGTGATAAGGAACAAGATGAAAAGGACCCAACTTTCTAGAATTTAGAAGCACTCAAATTTCCTATTAGAAAGTAAAGATCCCCAAGATAACTGAGAGGGGGAGGGGGTGAATCAGTTATCAGATAATTTATCCATTCAAGAGCTTTAAACAATATAATCAATGTACTGATCAACCATAGAAAGATAATCATACACAATTGCACAATAACACAAGATATGTTAACTAGGGAACCTCTTGAAAAGAGTAAACCCTGGTGGGAATGATGCCCACAAAATGATGCAATAATATGAAAGTTCCTTGTTAGAGGATGGACCCTATTAGGAGTCTTATGAAATACATTCAGTACATATAAATCCCTATTAGGAGATTTTGAATCCCTGTTAAAAGATTCTAACCCGGTTAAGAGTTTATGGAAGACAGAAGGACCCACTGCCCAAACAGCTTCAAGGAAAGATCTCTGAACCCATCGTCCAAAAGATCTTAGAATTATTCAACAGAATAATATGAAATATATTACCTCCTTCACACTGTGCCAAAACTGTAGTCTCTGCTACACAAGATCACAATTTCAGATCTCTATACTCACAAGTCTTCCTTCATCACTAAATTAGCTCTTCATGCATATATTTTCATCTCAATCTTCATAGTACACATTAAAATAAGCAAAACATTCCTTCTTATATACCAAACTCAAATAATTACAAATGAGTCAGTCCTCAATTACAAAATAATAAATTCTACACGCTACACACAGAATTCACATAAAACTGTCAGCTTCCAGTTACTATAACTTTCTCCAAACATATCCTCAAAGTTTTCATTGTGAACCACATCATCATTAATGAGTCTCCAACATCCCTTTAACTATGCAAAATCAGATTCCATCCCAGCTAAGAGATATCCTCCGATTTCCAAACATCGCTACACAGAAACACTGTCTAAACACTACTTTCATCAAAATGCTCATAACTCTTACAAATGAATGAATTTCTTTTTGTGCTATTAACCATATGTTAATAACACACCAAAGAACATACCATCAACTACACAAAATCCAATCTACAATACAACATGTGCATAAAACAAAACTATACTTGCTTTGCTGCTAATATCCAGAATATCACTGTGTTGACATCAATGACAATCCAAGTCATGAATGTGTAGACACCGAAAAATCTTTCAGAAAATAAATTATTTTTGTTTTCTGAAAATCCTTGATGACATCATCATTTATTAATTAATTATTTATTTAATTAATTAATTTATTTTTATGGCATTAAATCCCTCTCTCTTAATTAAAAATCTTTAATTAAGGAATCTAGCCTAAAAATGTCATTTGGACATTATCCCTAATTTATTAATTATTTAATTAATAAATTGACCAAAAAACTTCAAAAATAAATTAATTTATTTTTAATTTATTTTTTATCCCAAACTTGGCCAATTTCCTTAAGACCACTAACCTCTTCCAAAATCTTCTAATCCCCTCTTAATTTCGATTAAAAGGCTAATCCCATCTTTTCTAACCCTAATCCCAAGGTTAAATATTTAATTAAGGTTAAATATTTAATTTTCATATTTATTGAAAATATTTTAATAAATATTCCTAAAACTTAAGCTTTTGGAATGAATAACTTTTATTCCATGAAACTAAGGAGAAATCTAGACTCTTCTAGAATCTTCTCAAATCCACCCTCTTCACCCATCCTAATCCTACCCTTAAACCTTTGTGCAATCCTAACCAAGCTTAAGACTTTCCTAAACCAAAGCAAAGTCTTTCCTTCCAAATATCTCAACCACAAAGCATTTATTGCTTCCCCAAAGTCTTCAAAGCCTCTTAAAGCCCATTCATTGCTCTTACAAGCATTTATTTGGAGAGTTATGAGCTTGGAGCCCCCTTTGTTGACTCCTTTTTGCCCTTTCCTTCATCCACTCACCTTGTGACATGTGTCACCTCCTGATTGGCTGAGAACTAGCACAATCCATGTGCTTCCCTTTGAGTGAATCTTGGCCTCTCTTAAGGATTTCAATCCTGGCCATTCATTCCTCCTACCCCAAGCCTTAGAAATCCTATAAATACCCTCACTTCCTAAGGCAAATCATCTCTCAACTCTCAAACTCAATAGCAAAGTCATAATGCCATTTTCATTTTAGCATAAGCATAAACTCATCTTTTTTAGATCATTTTCAAGCTTAAATCACATCTAAATTAGCTTAAATGGATTAACATAGATTCATTTCTTGTTTTAATATTAGTTCTTTCTTTAAGCTTTGCATATTTGTGTGTTCTTGAGGCCTTTGAGGCAAAATAGGTTCCTCATACCTATTTTGTGTCATTTTGGGTCTTCTTGATCTTCAAATCATCCATCTTGCATGCTCCAAGTGCTTGAGTTTGCACACCCACATCCCTCTATATCTAAGCATATCAAACGGTGCATAGGCGCATCCGTTTTAAGCTTAAACTGAGGTGGCTTTGATTTTAGTTTGTTTACCTTTAAATTTGATTTGATAATATGCTATGACGTTTGTTTGTCTTTGGCCTTCAAAACAGGTTTAGGTGCACTCACAAATCCTAGTCTACATTCTGGCACGCCCGGTGGGACTCAAACCACAATCATTTTGATGAAATTACACTTTATATGCTTTTTTTTTGCAGGAAATAAAGAAATGTCCCCTTCATGAAAAGAAATGACGCCTACAGCAATTAAATGTCACCTTCAAACAAAGAAATGTCGCCTACAAGGAATTCAGTCACGCCTTCATGAAATTAAATCACGCCTTTGAGGAAAGAAATGACGCCTATGAGTTCTATTTTCACGCCTACATAACTAAGATTTTCCTGTGATTGACAATTTCTGTTACGTCCCAGAATTCTTCTTCTGTCGCCTGCATGTAAAGAAATCACGCCTGTAACAAAAGAAATCACGCCTCTGTACTTTTTATTTGTCACCTTTTGAGGTACAGAATGTCACCTGTAGGAATTAAATGTCGCCTCTGCACTTTCCAGCGTCGCCTATAAGCTGGATAGTGTCACCTTTTGTTTTTTTGCTTGGGACTGGTTTTTCATTTCTTTTACAGCAAAGGTCAAACTCAATCTTGAATGAAACTTAAGGAAATGAACTTAGGTCCTAGAGTGTCATTGTCAATTTGAAAATCAAACTCAATCTTGAATGCACTAAAAGGAACAAACAACTCTATTCCCTATCTCGTTTCAAATTCCAAAGCAAGCAAACAAATTCAATCTTGAGTGATCTAAAGGAAAAAACAAAGCTTTTTCAAAGTTCTTAAATCAACTCGCTAATCAAATCTTGAATGCACAAAAGGAAAGAACTTGCAACCGTTCAAAGCATTTACATTTTGAGGAAAAGAACAAATCAAAAGCTAAACACGAGTGTCTTCATTTCAAAGTTCAAACATCACTTAATCAAAATTAGGAAAATGAACAAAATCTGCTTGATGTGCATGTAGGAGTTTTTCAATTTTTGCATAATCCTTGTTAGAGTAAGCAACGTGGAACATTTGAACTTGGACAAGTTCACCTGTTCTGCTTTTAGCGAGGCCTGTCCAAGGAGAAGCGCTTCCTCCTCGGAGAACGACCTCAAACCGGTATCCCCCCGGCCGGTATACAAATAAGTGAATACCAAAAGAATCACTTACATCTCCTAATCACCGGGCGTTCGTGCCAAACACGTGTCTGGGGATGGTAAACATTCCTCTCCCCCAGCATAATTGGCAAGGCTCTTAAGTGAGTCACGGATGATCAGCATAACCGGGTATGGAGACACCACGGAATCATTAGCAACCTGATAAAATAGAGGCTACCCTATCTACATCCGAAAGTATCAAAATCCTTGTGCAAGGACCGATTCCAAGGGGTTTACCGGGTCACCTCAAGATTACTCACCATTTGTATTCCCTTCTGGGGGATACCAAGCTGTGGGCAAGCGATTTTGATACTCACCTTCCTTAGGTAGATCTGTTTGAAGTGCTTGACAGTCAAAGACTCCGTGAAAACACTTGTTGAAACATACACTTTCAAAGCTTTGTCAGAGTCAGTTGCCTTTGTTTGTATCCTGCAGGGTTGCTTTGTCCCTTGCAGAGATTGCTTTGACTTTAACCTTTTCCATTGGAAACCTTTGCCTCAAAATTAGAAACCTCTTTTCCAAGTGATGCCCAGCAAGAACAAACATCCTAAAGCAAAGTTGCCCAAATCCCAAGCCTATCAAGAGCAAAAACTTATCAAGAAGAACACCAAGAGCTATCAAGCCATTATCCAAGCAAACCAAGCAGAAGAGAAGTCCCAAACCAGACTTGAGAACATTGCCCATAACGCCCGCATCAAACAGTTCGCCTTCCGTTTCCGAGTTAACCATCACTTTGTCAACCTTGAGCCAGAAAATTAGCCAAATCCTTGTTCATATCTTGTTCCATCTTCAGATCTTGAAATCTTGTCTCAAACAGTCTTGCATCATAGTTTCATCCTAGTTTCATCCTTTGCATCAGCATCAAAACCTTAGTTTCATTTCAAAACATCATAAAGTTGCATTTGCATTCATCTTCCTACCAGCATTCTAGAATCAATCCTTGTCATCTGCATTCTCCCTTTAGAAAGAGCATTTGTCCCTTCACCCTTCAATACCTTTTCCACTAGCATCCCCCCATCAGCTTTCCATATCTTTCCAACAGATCCACCATCCTTTGCTCCAAATCCAGAGTTCCACCAACACTTAGTGTTCTACCTTTTGAGTTGTTCCTATCCTATATCCAAGATCAGAGACCATCATCCTCTTTTTTGGCACAACGTGTTGTCATAAAGAAATCAAACCTTGTCCTTGCATAGCCATCATCTCGAGCAAGAGATTGGAGTGCATTGATAAAAAACTTGTTGACCGAAGATCATCAGTCTATCTTAGGTTGACCCCATCATATCTCTGATCCTCCGTTTGGGAAAAACAGCAGCTCATTTGTTGACCACTCAGTAATCTTTCACCAGCTTTCCATCAGCAACCTATCTTTCCTCCACCATCTTGATCCATATCAGTTCCATCCAGCTTCCATCATCGCCATCTTGATCCATCTTTGCATTTGCATCTTAGAAGTCATCATCTTTAAAAGTTCATCAGCTTTGCATCCATCAACATCTTTTAGCCAAACATCTTGCATACATTTAGCACTTGCATCTCCATGCCTGTTCAGACCAGATCTTGAAAAAGAAGAAGCATGAATCCTTATCCACCAACAACCTCATCCGATCCCAAACTTTTCACCAACGCCATGATGACCTACAATCCCCAGATCCAAGCCAAAAACCCATGTGAAGATCCAAACATCCCTTCATCCCCCTTGACAAACCAAGCATTTGTGAATCCTCCAGAAAGCCCACCAGCAACCAATGCCCTTGTACCGCAACATCAGCAAAGCACATTTACCCACTACCTGCCAGAAAGTACCTCCATCCCACCATCTCTCTATCCACGCATCCCCATCAAAACTATCCAAGTTCCAGCACAAGCATATTCTCCATTTGTCCAATCATTCCCCGATCCTATCATGCAAACATCCCAAGAGCTTTCCACCATTTCCCTTTTCTTGCAAGGAAGCCTCACCAGTCCTGTAACACAAGCTGCAGCACCATCCGCTCCATCTCATACCCCTTTTGCTTCATCATCTGCTATGGCTGCCCAAGCCCAAATCCAACACTTAACCCAAAGTCAACTTCCACCTCTCACGCAAGCTTTTACACCAAAAGCTTCGCCACCATCCGCAAGTCAAGCAACGCCTTTCACCATCAAAGGAGCACCGTCACCCTTCACCCCCCAAGCACCTGTACCTTCTTCTTTGGGGTTAGCGCAATCACTTCCCATTCCAACCTCATCTTTCTCTTGGGTGTTTCCTTCATTTTCCTCCTCACAAGCATCCGCTCAACCACAACCTCAACAAGCTCCTTTCTCTCAACCATCATTCATGTCCCAAGCTCCCGTTGCTCCTACCATTCCATCATCCGCTACAGTGCACCCTAACACAAGCTCTCAGTGGGGCCTTACACAAGAAGAAATGAAGGCATGGGGGATCCCATCTCAATCCCCTACATCTATGGTTGCAAGTCAACAAACTGCCTTCACCCAAGCAGCACAGCAGCAACTACCCCAAACACCGCCAGCTTCAAGCTATTCATCCCAAATCCCAAATACCTTCCAGCAAGTTCCACCACCTCAACAGCCAACTTTCCCCAGCTATCTTACCCCATCACCCTTTGCTTCTAGCTTCCCCACATCTGTTCCACCTCTAAGTAACGCAGGCATGCACCCAGCTTATATCAGCCAAAACCAAAGCCAACCTCAGCAATTACCACCATCATACCTACAAGTAGCATCATTCCAACAGCCTCCCCCACAGCAACCACATGTCCCCTTTCAGCAAACACCCATCATTCCTCAACAACAGAAAGTCCCTTGCTATCAGCCCCAGCAACAAATCCCTATCATCCCCCAGCAACAAGTTCCAAATGTCCAATATCAGCAAGCAGTCCCACAACAACCGCCAGTTCAACAACAGCAAGCAGCCCAACAACATCAAGCGGTTCCATATCATTTACCACAATATCCCCCTATGCCACACCAGCAATATCCCCAACAACCATTGCCCCAAAATCAGTTTCAACCCATTTATCCATAGCAAGTGCCATATCTAGTTCCATAGCTTCCATCACAAGCAGAAGTCTCAGTTCCCTCGCCACTCAATGCTGAGTGGGAAGCAATGAAAAATGCTCTAAAAGAGCTACAAGGTGGAACAGAGAATAAAACGTACAAGTTCGAAGAGGTGTGCTCATATCACTTCGATCGATCCATAACAACTATCCCTTTCCCCAAGCATTTTGAGATGCCCAAGTTCGACAAGTATCGAGGGAAAGGAGATCCACTAAACCATATCAAAGAGTTCTACATGGCATGCCAAGAAGTGGCTTACAGTGATAACTATCTCCTGCGCCTGTTTCCCAAAAGCTTGGGAGGAACAGCTGTTGAGTGGTTTTACAAAATACCACATGGGACAATAAAAACCTTTGCTGAACTCTCTGAGAAGTTCATCACACACTATGCCCATAATGTGGAGAATGAGTTGTCCTTGCTAGACCTATGCAACTCAAAGCAAAAAGACGGAGAAAGCCTTGCAGAATACTTGCAAAGATGGCAGAATCTTACAACCAGGTTATCATATCAGCCACCAGAGAAGTATCTAACAAAGATCTTCATTGATAACCTGCATCCAAAGCTATCCCATCACATGCGAATGAACTGTCTCCAGACATACCAAGACATCAAGAGCAAAGGCATAGGCATCAAGAAAGCTCTCCTAGACGAAGGTACTATTCGTCACTTCAAGGATGATTCCAAAAATAAACCCAACAATGATAAATCCCGTTACTGGAATCATAACAAGAATGTTGTTACAGATGGAGCCACTGACACTAAAAATGTACAATTCATTGTGGCTAGTCCTACACCAGCTCAAACATACCAACCGCCACAAACGCCCATCTATCAGCAACCACTAGCTCCCGCATATCAAGCACCTATTTATCAGCAGCCTCCTCAAGCTCATCAACCACCTGTGCAACAGTATCAGCAGTAATACCAACAGCAACAGCCAGCACGTCAAGGCAATCCTATTAACACAGTTAACGTTGCCCCAAGGTAGAACAAGCCCAACAATCAGAACAATCCAAAGAGGACTTTCACACCTTTGGGTGAGCCTCTGGATCAGATCTTTTATTGGCTAGCCAAGGCAAATATGATCACATATCCGCCCATCCCACAGAAGGATGACAACGCACCAAAGTCTGATTGGTATAAAGAAAATGAATACTGTGATTACCATCGTGTGAAGGGGCACACAACATTGAAGTGCATGTGGCTTAAGCACTACATCCAGGATCTCATCGATCGCAAGGAAATCCAGGTCGATGCACCAACTCAAGCTTCACCTAATGCCGGTTTGCAAATATATCAAAATGTGTTCCCTCAACACGATACCGGGAAGAATCAAGCCAACGCCAATCAGCCCCAAAATCGTGGCAAAGGCAAGCAAGAAGATCACACAGCAGCCTATATCAACTATGACAAGTATGTCGGATGCATAACTCAAGATGAGCCCATCCAAGATGAGCCCACCATCAATACCATCCACGTCAGAGGGCCGGATCGACAATGTGCTGCAACTACCCGCAGTGGTAGGATAACTGTTGCCGGTGCTCCTCCGAGATCAGCTGCTCCTCCAAGGCCAACATCTAATGCATCCACAGCACAGTCTAACACCAGGCTAGCATCAAATGCACGCACAACATAGCATAATGCACCAAGAGCACAATACAATATCATAGAGCATCTTGGGAACATGCCAGCCCAAATATCTATCTTGGATTTGCTCCGCACATCACCCATCCATCAGGAGATCCTGGACAAAGCTCTAAAAGAAGGCCATGTCCCCACGGACATTAACACAACTCAGTTTGAAACTCTTGTGGGACACCTATCAGCAGCATGTGCCTTATCCTTCAAAGAATCTGATATACCAGATGTCACTCCTGACCATACTCTCCCTCTTCGCATTGCTGTCATGGTCAGAGATTTCACCATCAAACGAGTTCTAGTGGATAATGGCTCAGCCCTTACCTTGTGCACATTAAAATTCATCAAGAAGATCGGGTTCACGGAAACCGACATACAACAGAGCAAATCACTATCAAAGCATATGACAACTTGGAGCATACCTCTGAAGGTACTATAACTTTGCCTATCCAGCTAGGCCCAGCAATGCAAGATACTCTCTGCCACGTTGTTGATCTTGACCTACCGTTCAATATCCTCCTCGGTCATCCATGGATCCATTCCATTAAGGCCGTACCATCTACTTACCATCAGTGCATCAAGTTTCCGCATCAAGGCATTGAGGTTACCATCCACGCTAATCCAAACCCCTTCGCATACTGCCTTGCGATGGAAACATCTTTCCCTCATTCTACTCATTGTCCTGGAACCGATATTGGTACTTTTATTGCTAGTTCATCCCGATCCCATCGCGATCCAGAGACCATCCTCTCTTCCACCTTATCATCCGTCAAGATCAACAACCAGGGTTGTGGTGAATACAGCCTCAGTGATGCATTTGCTCTAGGAGCTCTTCCACATGATCCACATACTCAAGGGCGCCCAAGTTGTCAAAACAAGCCTGTTGAGGAACATTATAAGCTCAAGCAAATCGGAAACATGACTTTTGAGTCTCATGGTACCATCAATAGCAAAGAAATGGATCCAGATATTAACAAATGGTTATACAAAGATCCCCCATCATGTGACACACAACTTCTTGAGTACTTCAAAGAGAAATATCCAATCCCCTACAAAAATGTCACAGAACACTATAACTATCAAGGTGGTGGTCTAGGACCACAAGAGGATGGAAATTTGTTTCCTATCATACCATCCCAAAATCCAGAACAGCAAGGACTTGGCTTTAATACCCCTCGCCTGCTTGAACAAGAGCCCAATACCACAACTGCGGGCACTAACATGACCAACGTGAACTTTTCGAATAGCCAGGATGACCTCGTGGAAATCGAAGACATCCCCAAAGAGAAAGACATCTGATCCTACGACGATATCTTTGCCGACGACACCCTCCTGGGGACTTCTGTTCTCCAACAACTCTCCATTAACCTCATAGATCTTCCCCTCACAAACCCCGACCTCATAGATTAGGACCAACCAAGCATCGCACACATCGACGAGTTCCAAAGCGCACAAGCACTCTTAGAATTCATGGGGGCATCAGGTCCAGCAAGCAATCAGGATCCAACATCAACCTCTGTCTATCAGCTTCACCCAAAAGGATATTTTGGGGAAGAGGCAAGCTTTAGTCGCAAAAATGAAATAGCAAGAGAACATCATGAGTCTTTATGTGAAAACCCCCTTGGGGCACATTCTGATTCCAAAATAGTAAAAATAAAGGGCGTATCTTCTAGTGAAAACCTGACAATTCAGGCGCTAGAAGATGAAGCCTTGCCTCTTCCCCCTATCCAAGATTATAGACCAGAGTAGTCGTCGATCATCATAGAAGAGACCAAGCCAATCAACTTGGGAACAGAAGAATGTCCAAAGATCACCTACATTGCAGTCAACCTAACAGAAGGAGAAGAAATCGCTCTCAGCACCTTGCTCAAGGAATCAGTTATCAACTTTGCATGGTCATACGCCCATATGCCTGGGCTTGATCCTAATCTTGTCATTCATCATCTAGCAGTGGATCCTAATGTCAAGCCAGTGAAACAGAAGCTAAGGAAAATGCATCCAAAGGTAGCATTGCTCGTCAAAGCAGAGCTTGAGAAGCTCCTCCAAGCTAAGATCATCAGAGCAATTGACTATTCAGAGTGGATCTCTAACATGGTGCCAGTCACAAAGCCTTCTGGCGACATCAGAATCTGTACTGATTTCAGGGACTTGAACAAGGCATGTCCTAAAGATGACTTCCCATTGCCAAACATAGACATGCTTGTAGACCTCACAGCGGGTCATGAGATGTTATCATTAATGGATGGCTTTTCAGGCTACAACCAAATTTATATAGCGGAAGCAGATCAACATAAAATAGCATTCACAACCCCATGGGGTACCTTTTGCTACAACATGATGCCATTTGGGCTAAAGAATGCAGGAGCAACATATCAACGAGCAATGACAGCGATCTTCCATGACATGATCCACAAGATCCTTGAGGACTATGTGGATGATATCCTTGCAAAATCTAAAACAAGAGATGAACACCTCAACATCCTAGAACGTGTGTTTGATTGTCTGAATCATTATGGCTTAAAGCTTAATCTTAAGAAATGTGTCTTTGGCGTAACATCTGGCAAGCTTCTAGGCTTCATCGTCTCTAGACAAGGCATAGAGATCGATCCTAAAAAGGTAAAAGCAATAACAGAGATGCCTCCACCAAGAAATCTCAAATAGCTCAGAAGCCTATAGGGCAAGCTTCAATCAGTTTGGCGGTTCATCTCGCAACTAGCAGACAAGTGCCAACCCTTCTCACATCTCTTATGCAAAGACACCAACTTCAAGTGGGATCCCATATGTCAAAGAAGCTTTGATAAGCTCAAGGAGTATCTAGCTAATGCTCCAATCCTAGTACCACCAGTTCCAGGATGCCCACTCATCCTTTACATCTCAACAATAGCTACAGCACTAGGGGCACTCCTAGCACAGCATGATGATAAAAATAGAGAACGAGCTATCTACTACATCAGTCGCACTCTTGTGGGCTATGAGCTTAACTATTCACCCATGGAGAAAGCATGCTTAGCAGTGGTCTTTGCCACTCAAAAAATTAGACATTACATGCTTAGCCACACAATCAAGCTCATATCAAAGGTGGACCCTCTTAAGTATCTGTTATCAAGGACAACCCTCACGGGCCGTATGGCAAAATGGGTCATGTTACTCAGCGAATTTGACATTCAGTATGTAGATCGCAAAGCAATCAAAGGGCAAGTCATTGCCGATCAACTAGCAGAAGCACCACTGGTGGATGCCTATCCACTAATCATGGAATTCCCCGATGAACATTTATGCATGATTGAAGAGCAGCCCATGTGGAAACTATACTTTGATGGTTCCAACACATCCCATAGCTCTAGGGCAGGAATCCTATTCGTCACACCTCAAGGTGACTATATTCCAAAATCATTCAAGTTGGGATTCCCCTGTACCAACAATATTGCAGAATATGAGGCACTCATCTTAGGTCTCAAAATAGCTATCCAATGGAACATCACAGAACTACAAGTCTTTGGAGATTCACAGCTCATTATCAAGCAAGTCCTTGATGAGTATCAGACAAAGGATGACAAATTGCTACCCTACAAGCAACTGGTGGATAAACTGAAAGAGCATTTCCTACATCTACAATACAATCAGATCCCAAGGCTTCAAAACAAAGCAGCAGATGCAATGGCAACCATCGGATCCTTATTGGAAATCCCACGTGACGCAACACAATATGAATTTCTAGTCGAGCAGCTACACTTGCCAGCTTATGAGAACGCCGATGCAGACATGGTGTGTGTCTTGGTTGGTCCACAATCCCCATGGTACCACGAAATCCATGCATATCTAAAAAATGGTATCATATCTCCCCATCTCACCAATAACCAACGCCAAAACCTTATTCGCAGAGCTTCCCGCTACACTCTTGTAGCCAACACCCTATATCGTCGTGGGTATCATAATGTCCTATCTAGATGTTTAGACTCAAACGAGGCCGTCCTGGCCTTACAAGAAGTTCACGCTGGAATTTGCGGTGCCCACACGAGTGGCATGGTTCTAGCAAAGCAGCTGCTTAGAGTTGGATATTATTGGCCAACAATGGAACATGATGCGTGTGAATTTGTCAAGAAATGTCTCCCATGTCAACAGCATGCCAATTTGATACATGCACCAGCACAGGATCTACAGCCTATTGCACCACTGTGGCCTTTTTCATGTTGGGGCCTCGACCTCATTGGCTTGATCACCCCCCTCTCTTCGGATGGACACAAGTATATCATAACAGCCACAGAGTACTTTACCAAATGGGTTGAAGCGATTCTGCTCACCCTTACTACTGGCATCCAAATATCCAAGTTCATCCTCTACCATATCATTTACCGCTTCGGCATACCATCTACCATTTTCACAGACCATGGCACACCTTTTGAAAACCAGCACGTGGATGATCTATGTGCCAGACTCCACATCCATCACCGTTTCTCCAGTCCATATTTCCCTCAAGGAAATGGCCAAGTTGAGGCAACTAACAAAACTATCTTGAAAATCCTCAAGAAGGTTGTCAATGATTCTGGACGTGACTGGCACCTCCAAATCAATCCCACCCTTTGGGCCTACCGCACTTCTTATCGCACTCCCACAGGCACCACCCCATACTCCCTTGTATATGGTGCTGAAGCTGTTCTACCGATCGAGGTCGAGCTTCCATCCTTGCGAGTCTCCATGAAGAACTATACAACTGATGAAGACTATCGTATGGCCCGGCTCACACAGCTAGATCTGCTAGATGAAAAGAGACAGCAAGCTTATGATCACCTGGTTGCATACCAAAATCGACTCAAAAGGAGTTATAACAAAAAGGTCCATCCTAGACAATTCCAGGTCGGTGACATGGTCCTTAAAGAAAATCAGAAGGTCCTAGCAAATAGAGAAAAGAAAGGCAAGTTTGAGCCTACTTGGTTGGGCCCCTATGTTGTCACCGCATCCTTCGGCTCGGGAGCCTATCAGCTATCAACACCAGAGGGTGAGCCCTTGAATGATCCTATCAACATCATCCATCTGAAGAGGTTCTATGCCTGAACCTGATCCTGCATATATCAAAAAATCCAAAAACATTCAAAAAAGCAAAAAAAAAAAAAAGCAAAAAAAAAAGCAAAAAAAGAAGAGAGAAAGAGAAAATAATCGTCCAACGGTGAAAACTTGGCAATTCAAGCGCCTTGGACAAGTATGTTGGTGAAAACCTGGCAAACAGGCACCAACATAGTAAACTGAGCTTTTTATCTATTCAGTTGTCCTTTCAGCTACCGTCCTCATCCTCCATCCATAACAGATCTCCCAGCAGTTCCATCTCCCCCAAGCATTCAGCTTCCATCTTCCTCCAACCCATCTGCAATCCATATCCTATTCCAAAGCGTTGTACCATATCTTGTACCATATCCTTTTCCCTTTCCTGTATAGCGCAATCCTCCCTGTATTTATCCTTCTTGTCTCCGTCCCAGTGGGAGTCCCGCTGAGTGTGATCTTCCTATCCCCAATCCTGAGCTTCTGTACATATCCCTTGTGCATATCATTCCTCCTTGTTGTACATAGTCCTTTGTCCATCCTGCAGCAGCATTTGATCAAATATCTTGTCCCATCCCCAGCCTCAGAAAATTTGAAGTCCCACTCGGGCCTTGTGCTTCAGCAACATCAATTGTCGATTTATCCTTGCTCATCCTGATTATTCCTTGAACTTCAGCTTTTGCCAGCGAACAACTACACTTATTCTCTCACCAACCCATGGGTCCTTGAGGATATATCGTTCCTCTTGTCCGACCTAATCTTCCATCTTGGTCCTTGAGGATATATCATTCCTCCTGTCTGACCAATCTTCCCACCATCAATCAAACTTAATCTCCCTCCTTGGCAAAGGATGTCTTTTTGGAGTTATCATTTTGATCTTGGATTTTTGTCCTTTGGGTCTTGTTAATCTTTTTGGCTTCTCATTATCCCACCAGGGTCACCACAATTCATTATATCACGGTGTGCTGCGTGTGCGAATAATCTGGGGCAAGGTCTTTTGATCTTTCGCTTCTGCCTGTAAGCCGGTTATGTGTTTGTGGTTCCTTCAGCATCGGTTTTGCCATGTCGCCTCTACGCTTCATGTGTGATGTTGGGGCAACCCTGTGTGTTTGTTTAGCGTCAGTCCTCGTCAGTCTTCTGCAACGCTGGTGACAAAGCCTTGTGATCCCAGTATCCTTGGCAGGTCTCTAGCATTGCTATATTAAATCTAGGTTGTGCACTCCCATTTGCACTTGGAGCTATCTGGTCCCTTGCATTTATCATATAGATTAATCTTGCATCTTTGCATATAGCTGCATCTTGCATCTTGCATTTCCATCTCATCTTACATATCATCCATATTTGTTCTTAGAAGTGAGGTTGTTTATCTCCCCTTTCTTCCTAGGCCTTTCCTTCCTCGTCCCGCCGGGCACACTCTGTCCCAGGACGTAATCCCTCTTTCTCCTTGTCCCACTGGGTGCATCTTCCATGATTTTGTCTCACCGGGGCATGTTTCCTCTTTCTTCTAGTCCACCCAAGCGTCTTACCCTCTTCTTCTGATTCTAGCCTCGGCATCTTGTTTTCTTGTCTTTGACGCCATGCCACTTGCGGCATCGCATCAAAGAGGGGCAAAATGTAGACACCGAAAAATCCTTCAGAAAATAAATTATTTTTGTTTTCTGAAAATCCTTGATGACATCATCATTTATTAATTAATTATTTATTTAATTAATTAATTTATTTTTATGGCATTAAATCCCTCTCTCTTAATTAAAAATCTTTAATTAAAGAATCTAGCCTAAAAATGTCATTTGGACATTATCCCTAATTTATTAATTATTTAATTAATAAATTGACCAAAAAACTTCAAAAATAAATTAATTTATTTTTTATCCCAAACTTGGCCAATTTCCTTAAAACCACTAACCTCTTCCAAAATCTTCTAATCCCCTCTTAATTTTGATTAAAAGGCTAATCCCATCTTTTCTAACCCTAATCCCAAGGTTAAATATTTAATTAAGGTTAAATATTTAATTTTCATATTTATTGAAAATATTTTAATAAATATTCCTAAAACTTAAGCTTTTGGAATGAATAACTTTTATTGCATGAAACTAAGGAGAAATCTAGACTCTTCTAGAATCTTCTCAAATCCACCCTCTTCACCCATCCTAATCCTACCCTTAAACCTTTGTGCAATCCTAACCAAGCTTAAGACTTTCCTAAACCAAAGCAAAGTCTTTCCTTCCAAATATCTCAACCACAAAGCATTTATTGCTTCCCCAAAGTCTTCAAAGCCTCTTAAAGCCCATTCATTGCTCTTACAAGCATTTATTTGGAGAGTTATGAGCTTGGAGCCCCCTTTGTTGACTCCTCTTTGCCCTTCCCTTCATCCACTCACCTTGTGACATGTGTCACCTCCTGATTGGCTGAGAACTAGCACAATCCATGTGCTTCCCTTTGAGTGAATCTTGGCCTCTCTTAAGGATTTCAATCCTGGCCATTCATTCCTCCTACCCCAAGCCTTAGAAATCCTATAAATACCCTCACTTCCTAAGGCAAATCATCTCTCAACTCTCAAACTCAATAGCAAAGTCATAATGCCATTTTCATTTTAGCATAAGCATAAACTCATCTTTTTTAGATCATTTTCAAGCTTAAATCACATCTAAATTAGCTTAAATGGATTAACATAGATTCATTTCTTGTTTTAATATTAGTTCTTTCTTTAAGCTTTGCATATTTGTGTGTTCTTGAGGCCTTTGAGGCAAAATAGGTTCCTCATACCTATTTTGTGTCATTTTGGGTCTTCTTGATCCTCAAATCATCCATCTTGCATGCTCCAAGTGCTTGAGTTTGCACACCCACATCCCTCTATATCTAAGCATATCAAACGGTGCATGGGCGCATCCGTTTTAAGCTTAAACTGAGGTGGCTTTGATTTTAGTTTGTTTACCTTTAAATTTGATTTGATAATATGCTATGACGTTTGTTTGTCTTTGGCCTTCAAAACAGGTTTAGGTGCACTCACAAATCCTAGTCTACAGAATGCAACAACAACTGCTATAGAATGACTACCAAAACACTTTTCATTCATTCCTAACAATCTCCCCCATTGGCATTGATGGCAAAATAGATGAAAAACATCCAATGTTCCAAAAATCCAATACTACAACATCACTGCAAAATATCAAATCAAATCTTGCTTCATTTTCCTATTCAGCTCTCTCATACAATCTACAATGTTTTTTCATGTATATCTCTCCCCCATTGACATCAATGATAGAAATTCTATCACTAAGTCAACAACAACTTAATGTCTAAAGACACTTTTCAGAAAAATACAATAACAAGAGTCCTCATGACTCAGCTCATAAACTCCCCCATAGAGGAAGTTCCAACATCTAATCCAGAAGAAAGATAGGGCTCATATACCACTGGATGGATGCAATCATCTGCATCAATTCTCAAAAATAGGTTGGGGCATAACCCCAAGCATACCTCTCAGATACACAAATGTATCCTTAGGTAAAGGCTTTGTAAATATATCTGCTATCTGCTCCTTTGTACTTATGTACTCCAATCTTACTTCTTTTTCTACAACTTTCTCTCTTACAACATGATACTTGATCTCAATATGTTTAGTCTTAGAATGTAAAATAGGATTTTTTGACATACTCACTATACTAGTGTTATCATAATGTATAATAACAGGATCATCAAACTTTATTCCAATATCTTTCAACAACTGCTTCATCCAAATAATTTGATTACAATTATTTACTGCTGCAACATATTCTGCTTCTGCTATGCTTTATGAAGTACAATTCTGCTTCTTACTTAACCAAGAGACCAATTTGCCTCCAAGAAAAAAGGCTCCACCACTGGTGCTTTTCTTGTCATCAACGCTACCTCCCCAATCTGCATCAGTATAGGCACATAAGGTAAAATCATCAAAATTCTCATATCATAATCCATAATCCATAGTTCCTTTCAGATATCTCAGTATCCTCTTTACTGTTGCATAATGTGATTCTCTAGGTTCTACTTGAAATCTTGCTACAATCCCCACTAAATGTGCTATATCAGGTCTTGTATGTGTCAAGTACTACAATCCTCCAATCATAGATTTGTACTTTTTCTGCTCAACTGCTAGTGTCTCATCTTTGCTAGATAACTTATGTCCAGTTACCATAGGTGTTCCAACAGGTTTAGAATCTTCTATTCCAAATCTTTTCAATAAGTCATTCAAATACTTAGTCTGACTTACAAATATACTTTCCTTGCTTTGTGTTATTTGTAATCCCAAAAAATATTTCATTTCTCCAATCATGCTCATCTCAAATTTAGTCTTCATTTCATCTACAAATTTGTCACTAGCTTCATCTTCTCCCCCAAAGATAATATCATCAACAAATATAACTATAACCAATAAACCATTCTCAATTTCTTTTGTGTATAAGTTACTATCTTCTGTTCCTTTTATAAATCCCAATTTCAATAAATACTTATCCAATCTTGCATACCAGGTTCTAGGTGCTTGTTTCAATCCATATAAAGCTTTCTTTAACTTACATACCATATCTCCTTCTTGTGTCAAAGGAAAACCTTCAGGCTGCTCAATGTAGACTTCTTCTTCCAATTCACCATTCAAAAATGATGACTTCACATCCATCTGATACACTCTAAATTTCTTGTAAGTTGCATATGCTAGAAACATTCTCACTGCTTCAAGTCTGGCCATAGGTGCAAAAGTTTCTTCATAGTCAATTCCTTCTTGTTGTGAATATCCTTTACATACCAATCTTGCTTTGTTTCTTATCACTTCTCCTTGTTCATTCATCCTATTTCTGAATACCCACTTTGTTCCAATCACATTCTTATCTTCAGGTCTAGGGACCAATTCCATGTCTTGTTTTTTTCAATCTGCTCTAGTTCTTCTTTCATAGCATTGATCCAATGTTCATCTTCACAAGTTTCATTAGTAGTCTTAGGTTCAATTTGAGAAATCAAACATAAATGTACCTTATTCCGAGTCAAAACTCCTCTATCTAAACTTCCAATAACTTGCTCAATAGGGTGATGTCTTTAAGTATACATGTTAGGTGTCATAGTTACTGATCTTGTTTTGACTGTATATTCTTCTCTGCTTTCTTCTCTATTTTCTTCTCTATTTTCTTCTTTGTTTTCTTCTCTGTTTTCTTCAGTATGACTTTCATTCAGCAAATCACTGTTAGTTTCAAAAAATAATTATGCATTTTCAATGTTAGGCTGAGGTTGTGCTTCTCCATCAAATTCATAATCAAGCATTCTTTTCTAAATTTTAAACTTCTTGTCAACTTTTACATTTGCACTTTCAACAATAGTCTTAGTTCTTTTGTTATAACATCTATACGCTTTGCTTTTTAAAGAATATCCAAGAAATATTCCTTCATCACTTCTAGGATCAAACTTTCCTATATCATCATCTCTCTTAATATAACATTTACTTCCAAAAATTCTAAAATACTTAACTGAGGGTGTATGTCCAAACCATAATTCATAAGGTGTCTTGTTTGTATTTGCTCTGATTTGTACTCTGTTCATAGTGTATACTATTGTGTTCACTGCTTCTCTCCAAAAAGTTTTAGCCAAATCATTTTCAAACAACATAGCTCTTGCTACTTCAGTTATTGACCTATTTCTTCTTTCTACAATACTATTTTGTTCTGGTGTTCTAGGAGCTGAAAATTGTCTCTTAATGCCATTCATTTCACAAAAGGTGTTAAACTCTTTAGATGTAAATTCACCACCTCTATCAAATCTTAGACACTTAATCTTCATTCTAGATTCATTCTCAATTTTGCTTTTCATGATCTTAAATTTATCAAATGCTTCAGATTTTTCTTTCAAAAATGCAATCCACATCATTCTTGTAAAATCATCAACAAGAATCATAAAATAGCTTTCACCATAGAATCCTCTAGTCCTAGTAGGACCACTCAAGTCTATATGAACAATCTCCAACTTCTCTGCTGATGTGAACTTCTTATTGGGAAATGAACTCCTTTTCTACTTTGCCATCATACATTCTTTGCAAATCATGTTAGTAGGTTTCATAATTCTAGGTAAATCTCTTACCGCAAGTGTAGTGCTCACCTTGACAATATTATCAAAGTTTATATGACAAAACCTTTTATGCCATAACCAACTGTCATCAATCCTAGTTATCAAACATGTCATCTCAGTAGGATTCAACTGAAATACATTACCTCTGGTTCTGGATCCTTTTCCAATCAGATTTCAATCTTTATCTTTTATCACACAAGTTTTCTCAGAAAACCAAACTTGATAACCCTTATTAGCCAATTGTCCAACGCTTAGTAGATTATGTCTTAATCCATCAACAAATTAAACATCATTAGTGTTAGTCTTTCCATCAAGAGTAATAGATCCTATACCCTTAATCAAACAAGGTGCATTGTTACCAACCCTAACAATTCCTCCATCATAATTGTCTAACTTAACAAACTTTCTTTTATCTCCAGTCATATGATGTGAACAACCACTGTCTATAATGCAATCAGATTTCTTTTCAACTTGTGAAACTAATGCTTTTTCTTCCCTTTTAACAGATTTAGAACTTTCTTCCTTAATTGCTACAAATCCTATTTCCTCAAAGTTATCATTATCACTATCACTTAAATGTTTTTCAATTCCTACTTCAAAATCTTCATCATTTGCATAATAACATTCTTTAGATCTACTAGGTTTAAAGTTGCTTCTATACTTCTTAACTCTTTTAGGACATTTAGATGCAAAATGACCATATTCTTGACAAGTCCAACATTTAAAGATTTTCTTACCATCTGGTTCTCTTTTTACAATTAATGCAATACCTTCTTCAATCTTCTTATCTTCCTCAGATCTGCTACTGCTGGCATAATCTCCATTCACACTAGTACTTCTTGTAGGTCTAATGCTAAGAGCACTAAATGTTATTTCCATTCTAGGTAGCTCTCCTGATAATCTCAAGTTCATCTCTGATGTTTCTAATCTTCCAAGAAGAGTCTCTGTTGAAAAGTTTGATGTACAAGGTATCACTTGTTCAATCATCTGCGTTGTCTACTTGAATACTAGTGTCAAAGTTCTCAGAATTTTCCATATCACTTCATTCTCTATCTTATCACCTCCACAAGACTTTATTCCTGTCACAATCTCAAACATCCTACCAATATAGCTTCTAATAGATTCATCTTCCATCATTCTAATATCTTCAAATGCACAAATCCAATTATGTAATCTAGCCTTCTTTGCATGTTCATCACCTTCAAAAGTAGAATGTAAAGCTTTCCAAATTGCATGAGATGTTTTCAAACATCTTACTTGACTATATTCATTCTCCGGTAGTGCTGACAAAAGTGCTTCTCTTGCAAGTATGTTACACATGAATAGATCTAGTTCATCTTTAGTTCCTACCTCTAGATTGTCTTCCTCAATGATAGTCTTCTCATTCTTTGTAATCAACCAATAACTTGGTCCTAAACACAATAGATGTGTCTTCATCTTTTCTTTCCAGCTGTCAAAATTTACTACATCAAACTTAGGGCTTTCTTTTCTAAAATTCGCCATGGATCTCCTTAAGTTGTTAAACTTTTCTTTCAAGGACCTGCTGCTCTAATACCAATTGTTAGAAAGTAAAGATCCCCAAGATAACTGAGAGGGGGGGGATGAATTAGTTATCAGATAATTTATCCATTCAACAGCTTTAAACAATATAATCAATGTACTGATCAATAATAGAAAGATAATCATACACAATTGCACAATAACAAAAGATATGTTAACTAGGGAACCTCTTGAAAAGAGTAAACCCCAGTGGGAATGATGCCCACAAAATGATGCACTAATATGAAAGTTTCTTGTTAGAGGATGGACCCTTTTAGGAGTCTTATGAAATACATTCAGTACATATAAATCCCTGTTAGGAGATTTTGAATCCCTGTTAAAAGATTCTAACCCAGTTAAGAGTTTATGGAAGACAGAAGGACCCACTGCCCAAACAGCTTCAAGGCAAGATCTCTGAACCCACTATCCAAAAGATCTTAGAATTATTCAATAGAATAATATAAAATATATTACCTCCTTCACACTATGCCAAAATTGCTCTCTCTGCTACACAAGATCACAATTTCAGATCTCTGTACTCACAAGTCTTCCTTCATCACTGAATTAGCTCTTCATGCATATATTCGCATCTCAATCTTCATAGTACACATTACAATAAGGAAAAAATTCCTTCTTATATACCAAACTCAAATAATTACAAATGAGTCGGTCCTCAATTACAAAATAATAAATTCTACACGCTACACACAGAATTCACATAAAACTGTCGACTTCCAGTTACTGTAACTTTCTCCAAACATATCCTCAAAGTTTGTGCTATGAACCACATCATCATTAATGAGTCTCCAACATCCCTTTAACTACACAAAATCAGATTCCATCCCAGCTAAGAGATATCCTCCGATTTCCAAACATCGCTACACAGAAACACTATCTAAACACTGCTTTCACCAAAATGCTCATAACTCTTACAAATGAATGAATTTCTTTTTGCAATGTTAACCATAGGTTAATAGCACACCAAAGAACATACCATGAACTATAAAAAATCTAATCTGCAATACAACATGTGTGCAAAATAAAATTGTACCTTCTTTCCTGCTAATATCCAGAATATCACTGTGTTGACATCAATGACAATCCAAGTCATGAATGCAACAACAACTACTACAGAATGACTGCCAAAACACTTTGCATTCATTCCTAACATTTCCCTTGTTAGAAGTACCTCATCAAAAAGGTGGATGTCAAGCTAGAAGTAGGCCTTCATCACCACCAAAGGTAGTAAGTACATTTTTCACAACTTGCCAAGTATTAACTTTGCACGGGGTTGTTCCTCCACAAGTTATCAATTTTCCACCGTATCCTCTGCAAAAGAAACCAAATATGGCTGCACCTTGGGTAGCTACTACTGGGCCACTTAATTTTGTAGTATATCATCCTCTTCCTTCAGGTTCCCGGAAGAATTTACCTAAGTTCACAGGAGATGGGAAAGTTACTACGTGTGAACATATAAAAGCATTCTTCGCAGCTATAAATATTTTAGGAGTTAATCATGAAGATGTTGCAGTCTGATTATTTGTGGAGACTCTTACTGAAGTGGCTGCAGATTGGTTTTATCACCTGACTGATGGAGCTATCACAAGTTGGAATACCATGAGAACAATTTTTGAAGACCGTTTTAAAACTACTGAAGATGAGCATGCTCTGTTGGCTCAACTAACATCAGTGAAGAAACTACCTTCTATGAGCATGAGAGATTTTGTTTCCAGTTTCAACAAAATTACTAATAGAATTCCAGTAGCAAGTAGACCTACAGCAGGCAATTTAAAAACATTCTTCATCAACGCTATGCCTCTTGAGATAAATTTTGAATTGAGGAGGTCTCATCCTACAGATTTTGAGGTGGCTTAGAGGACTTCTGTAGAGTTGGAGGATGATATGATCTCTGCAGGAAGGTGGAAACACGAAGTCCAGAATAAGACTAGCACTAGTGGGACTACTTCATCGGAAGAGATGATTCAGAAGTTATCCAATGAGATTATTGCTTTGAAAAGATAGCTCCCAAAATTTAATAACCCATATCAAAGGAATTTTTCAGAGCAGGCTAGTGAATGTATTAATAAACCTTTGCATTTGCCTGGATTACAGAAAATATTAGCAATTGAAGCCCCACCTAAAAGAGTGAATGGGTGCATGCTTCATTTGACCATTGATCATGATAGTGAAAGTTGTCTAGATGTGATCAGTAGGATGCATTTTTTGACTACCAATGAACACAATTCTTCCCTATCCAGTGATGAGACTAAGTCATGCTCAAATGGTGACTCCAGAAATTTATTTTTAGAGTATGAATCAAACTCAGAGAGACAAAAAGAATGTTGTGCCACCATTAATGGACACACATATAATGTACTTACCAGAGGACAAAAGGAAAAAGTAGTTGCTGATGTGAAAGTTGCTCGATCAAAACAAGGATAGCCAACATCCAAAATGCAAGACACTGACCAAGGAATGAAGATTTTGCAATCTGGTAAGGAGTACAGCCCTTTTGATTTTATTCAGTTTTGTAAAGATTCAAAAATTCAAATTTCTGCCATTGATTATCTAAAGTCCCATCCCAATGAATTAAAAAGATTTATTGAGCATTGTAAGGGTGAAAACATTGAATTGAATTATGCTACAACCTCTGAATCGGAAGATGAAACATTAACTTCAAATCTTTTCAATGAAGTTGAAAATTCTATTCTAGCCACTTCCCCAGGACAAAAACCAAAACCATTCTATGTTTCTTTATACATCAATGGGTCGAAACTAAGCAATTGCATTATCGATTCTGGAGCTTCTGATAATGTAATGTCGTATACAGTGGCTAAAGCTCTAGGTTAACACTTACCAAAGCCAGTGGAAAATGTTACGCCATGGATGCCAAAAAAATGAGTTTGGTAGGCCAAATCAAGGACATACAGGTTGCATTGGTGGCATATCCAAAGAAGAGACTACTTCTGACCATTCTAGTTGCAGACATTCCTGTTAGCTATGGTTTGTTGTTGAGCAGAAGTTTTTGCAGGGATTTAGGCGGAGAGATCAAATTGGATTGGTCTCAAGCAATGATTCCCATTGGTAACAAAAGAGTAAAATTGGAACCTAAGGAGAAAGCTAAATTTACAGTTCAAAAATTAGATGACCCAAAGGCTCAAATTTTATATCAGGAGTTGGAGTTTGGAAATTACATGCTATATACAGAAAATGATGCTGTAGAGAATGAATTGGAAAAATTGGAATCTGAAAGCTCTGAGAAAGGGATGCAAATTTGGACATTGGAGTTTGATGGTAGTTGTTCATCATCTGGTTCTGGCACAGGTATTGTTTTAATTCCTCCTGATGGTGAACCAGAGCCTTTAGCTTTCAAATTGGAATTTGGTAATACTAACAATTCTGCTGAGTATGAGGCATTGCTCCTTGGTATCATTGTGATGAAAGAAAGAGGAGTAAAAGTATTGAAGGCTAGAGGTGACATGGAATTAATTATGCAGCAAGTTAAAGGCTAGTATTCAATAAAGAATCATAAATTGAAACATTATTGAAACAGAGTCTGGGATGAAATTGAGGGACTAGATGCTTTCTCTATAGAATCTATTCCTAGAGAAATGAATATGAGAGTAGAATCTTTGGCAGTATCAACATCCCTGTTATTACCACATCTAGATTTTAAAGACAAAAAATATCAGATTGAAGTAATTTACAGACCGTCAATACCAGATAATATCGAAGATTGGTAGGTTTTTACTGATGATAAAAGTCTGTAGATGTTTTTGGAAAATTCTGAAGGTCTTAATGAAGAAGACAAAAGTGATTATCAGAATGATTCTACATAAAAAGAGAAACAGGAAGATTCAGAAGTCATACAATTAAAAAGCAATATTATTCCACCATATTTTGTGTCTCTGGAAAAGCTCTTTAATTGACATGATACATATGTGAAGAAGAAAAGAGTAGAGAAAGGGCCAACTACAAGAGAATTTGAAGGTATAAATATTGGAACTGAAACTAATCCCAAAATTATTAATCTTAGTAAATGTTGTACGCTGGAAGAAAAAGAAGAAGCAAAGAAATTGTTCCAGGAATACCAAGATGTCTTTTCTTGGAGTTACAAAGATTTGAAGAGCTTTATGAGCGGAAATTTCAAACACATGATTCCTTTAAAGCATGATGCTGTGCCTTTCCGACAAAAATAGAGAAGTTACAATCCAAAGGTAGCAGATGCCATTTACAGAGAGATAGCTAAGATGTTGAAAGCTAGAATTATCTATCCAATACATCATTCCACATGGATTGCAAACATCATACCTATAAGAAAGAAAAATGGTGAGATAAGAATATGTGTTGATTTCTAGAATTTAAATCAGGCTTCCTTAAAAGATAATTATGCATTGCCAAACATGGATCACTTATTACAGATAGTGGCTGGAGCTGAGATGATGTCCATGCTGGATGACTTTTTTGGATACAATCAAATTGAAGTAGAAAAGAAAGACCAACACAAAACAGCCTTCACAACTCCTTGGGGTACCTTCGCATATCACAGGATGTCATTTGGTTTAATTAACGCTGGTGCTACTTTTTAGAGAGGTATGGATACTTCATTTGCTGACATGAAGAATAAGATAATTGTAATCTACCTCGATGATCTAACGGTGTTTTCCAAGAAAATAAAAGATCACATAGATGATTTGAAGAAAGTGCTACAGTGATGCAGGAAGCATGGTATATCTCTACACCCAAAAAAATCAGTATTCTGTGTGACAGAAGGAAAATTGTTCGGCCATATTGTGTCATAGGAGGGAATCAGGATTGATCTAGAATGTGTGAAAGCTATTCAAAGACTAAGATTGCCTTCAAATAAGATAGTTGTTAAGTCCTTCTTTGGTCAAGTTAACTTTCTTAGGAGATTTGTTCCTGATTTCTCAGAGATTACCAAATGCATTGTGGATATGATGAAAGGCAGTGCTGTGTTTAAATGGAATGAGTAGGGAAAACAAGCCTTCAATGAGATTAAAGAAGCAATTGCTAATGCCCCAGTCTTGAGTCATTCAGATTACAAAAAATATTTTATTATATACTATTACGCTTCAGAGCATACTCTGTCCACAATTTTAATGCAGGAGAATAAAGAAGGAATTCAGACACCAATAGCATTTATGAGTATACCTTTGAAAGAGCATGAATTAAAATATTCTCAATCAGAGAAACATGCATATGCTGTAGTTAAAGCTCTGAAAAAATTCCATTTTTATATATTGCATTCTCATTCTCTGATTTTTGTACCTGATATTGTTGTAAAAAGTATTTTAACGTAGCAAGATGTTACCTGCAATAATAGAGGTACCTAGATTGCTAAAACTCAAGAATACGATATCGAAATTAAGCCTACTAAACTGGTCAGAGGAAATGCATTATGCAAAGCTATAGCAGAGAACTTGGAAGAAGAGGAACCAGCAGCTAATCAACTAGTTTTAACCATAAGTCTTCAAGATCCCTAGTTTGAAAATATTACATATTTCTTAACTTATGGAGAATGTCTGGAAGGTCTAACAGCCAAAAAAAAAAGGGATTTAAAGTTAAAAGCTGCTAAATATGTGATTTGGGAAGACAGGCTTTATAAGAGATCTATAGATGGCACGTTTCTAAGGTGTGTTGACAAACAACAACAGGAGTGGTTGCTGAAAACTTTTCATGATGAGGCTTATGGAGGAAATTTTTCTTCTTCAGTCACAGCTTTTAAAATATTAAGACAATGTTATTATTGGCTTGGCATGTTCAGAGATGCATATCATTGGGTGGCTAAATGTGAAAAGTGCAAGATGTTCTCTGGTAAACCAAAGCTAGCAGCACTTCCACTGAAACTGATTATTATAGATGGTCCATTTCAGCAATGGGGTCTTGATTTCATAGGTCCAATAAATCCATCATCCAGTGTAGGGCATTCTTACATAATCATGGCCACAGATTACTTCACGAAGTGGGTTGAAGCTAAAGCAACAAGGAAGACCACTTCTGAAGTAGTATACGAGTTTATAAAGGAGAATATCATAGTAAGGTTCGGGGTTCCTCATAAATTGGTGATGGACAATGCTGCTTATTTTTCATCCATTGAAATTACTAATTTCTATTTTGAGTTTGGTATCTCAATCAGTCACTCATCCGACTATTTCCCGCAAGGAAATGATCAAGTGGAATCAAGTAATAAGAACTTGATTAACATCATTAAGAAATTGGTGTTAGACAATCATAAAAATTGGCACAAAAGGATACATGAGGCACTCTGGGCTGATAGAGTGACTCCAAAGAGAGCAATTGGGATATCTCCATTTGAGCTAGTGTATGGAGTTGAGGCAAGCCTTCTGCTACCACTGGAGTTGGCAACATGTAAGTTGAGGACAGTCATTGAAGATGACATTTATAAAGATGGTCTGGAGAAAAGAATCCTATATTTGAGTAAACTAGAAGAAGAAAGGGAAAGGATGGTGGATCATATCACTCAACATCAAATGAAGGTGAAGAACTTGTTTGAAAAGAAAGCTAGGCCACGCAAGTTTATGGTTGGAGATCTGGTATTGTTGTGGGATAAGAGGAGAGCTCCTAAAGGAATGCATGGAAAGTTTGAAACATTGTGGAAAGGCCCTTATACTATTCACCAGGCATTCAAGAAGAATTATTTCAAGCTAGTGTATCCAGATGGAGAGGTACTTCCCTTGACCTACAATGGTCAAGATCTGAAGCTATATCAAATGGTTAATTGAAAGCAAGTAACCCCTGCATTGTACATAGTTACGTTTAGTTCCTATTTTTGTTTCTTAGTTTAGATTTCCTACTTTCCTCAGTTAGTTTCTTTTCCTATTCCTTTCCTTCATTTGTTTTGTTGTGTTGCCACCCTCTTTGTTTATCCTTTTGCGAAACCAAAGATTAGGATTCATCACTTAAACATGGAAATGTTTAAGTCCCCAGATGGAGCTAGCTATTGCCACACTTTTGTTTCATATATCCTTGAGTATATATTTGAAATTTAGATCATGTGTAAATT
The DNA here is from genome assembly GCA_027943335.1 of Chamaecyparis obtusa. Classification (NCBI taxonomy): domain Eukaryota; kingdom Viridiplantae; phylum Streptophyta; class Pinopsida; order Cupressales; family Cupressaceae; genus Chamaecyparis; species Chamaecyparis obtusa. The sequence continues at coordinate 99,178 of BSBK01002581.1, read as the reverse complement.
CCTAGTATAGATGTGTGTTAGTGTTAATCGAGTCTAGGTCTAAGTCTTTCTTAAGATAGGAAGTCCTTGTCGAGTTTCCCCTCCATTGCCTTCTTTTATGTAAGCCAGGCAGGTCATTTAAATCTTCATTACATTGGGGTAAGTTATAGATCCTAACCCGTTAAGGAAGTTGCTCTACTTGTGTTCAGTCACATATTCGCAAGAGTCAGAAAAGTGCTATACGATCATGCAAAATGGAGCCCGAGTGGTGAGAAAAGTCAATGGAAAGATAGGAAAGGTTAAACAAAATATGCCCTGCTAGACCCATGTGCACCAATGATAAAGCGGTCGCATGATCACAAGGAATAAAAAAAATGCTATGCGATCATGTGACAATGAAGTCTGTCAGGACCTATGTATGCCAACAGTGCAGTCCACGTACACCAATGATAAAGCGGTCACATGATCGCAAGGAATAAAAAAATGCTATGTGATCATTCGACAATGGAAACTCGGGCAGGTGAATGTGCTGTGCTGGGACCCATGTATGCCAACAGCACAGATGCGACAACATAAACCGGGCAAGTGAAGGTTTAGTGACTTAATATTATATCACATGACAAATAGAGTGGTTGCATGATCACAAGGGTTAAAAAAGTGCCATGTGATCATGCGAAATGGAAATCACGACGTCGCTAAGTTAAATGGTCATCGAAAATATAAGTTGTGAACTGGCAACAAGGTTAAGTAGACAGCGACCAAGCGACAGAGAATATATTAGTCAGGGAAAGTTGAGATGACTGTTGAAAATGTTATGATCGTGACCATCCAACTGCAGATCGATGGTGCAAATTCAAACTCGAAGGGTTCTGGGAGTTTTCAAATTCAAATGATGGCACCAATGATACATTTGTGTGTGTAACTGATTGGTTCAGAAATGTTTCATATTCTGATGTTTTCTCCTTCTAATTCTAGAAGATGAAATTGATATTCCTAACTATTGAATGCTTGTGACTGATGAACTTCTCAGCATAGTGAACTATAAATGTATATTTTTCTGATAATAATCAGGTCGGCAAATTTTGGTGTGAAGCTTGTTGCAGGGACAATTTAGTTTTGTGCCATTACTTTACTATCCACTTTCATTATCTGTATGTGATGTTATTTCATTCGTGTTGAATTGGAAGTAGTGAATGAATAGATTTTTATTTCATTGTTTTCAATTTGATCAATCAGTAGAATAATCAAAGAGTTATAACTAATTGTGAGATTGCATCACCATACTGCATTTGCATTATCATATTTTCATAGTCTGCATTTTCGTACTATTATGTTGTGGGAATTATAAGATTGTGAAGACCATAAACATAACACCTCTACATTTTGACCCTTGCCTAAGATTTCACTTGCTTGGGTGAAACTTAGTTTCCTTTGCTGTTCTCTGGTCAAGAACATACCCGCAATAGGAAGTAGGAACCAAACAAAATTCATTGAACATCATTCACATAGGAAGTTGTACCTTAATATAGAGGAAAATTAGCTATTCATAGAAATAGTTTCCCAACTATTGTGTATGGTTGTTCTTCATCACAAATTGGGAAAAATAAAAGAAGAATTAGAAGAAGAACAATATGTTTACCAACACTAGCCTCCTAGCAATCTCCTTTTCTCTAAGCATGCAAACCACTAGCTTTGCTATTATAAACTATTAGATAACCATCTGATCTTCAAGATCTCATAGGATCTAGATCTAATCACTAACTTACTAACTTTCACTCTTCAAATCTACTTCCATCTACCCTTAAACAACTACCCAAACACTCCTTAAATACTAATATTTAGCCACAAGCCGGCTGGAAGAAATAATTAACTCCTAAGCCAAGTCAACTCCTATTACAAAAGAATATTAAATACAATAATAATAAGCTCATAAATAGCCTTACAAGCATTTAATTCTCCATGATGGCCTTAAGATCTACATAGGAGAATACAAAAAAAGCCACCAACAATAAATGTACCAAGTTGGCCAACAAAATCTCCAAGAACTCCAGTCGGTAAACCAGAACTACCAAGCACCAGAGAAACAACCGAGCACCAGTGAAACAACTGACCATGCCAAGCCTCGCTGAGAAACATAGGCATCATCGAGCAAGCACATCGATCGAGCACCATAGGCATCACCAAGTACAAGTTCCACCAAGCACAAGAGGTTTCATCGAGCTCCTTCAGCGATCGAGCTTCCTTCAATAACCGAGACCATCGGTTAAAGCTGTAATTGAGTAACATAGAACCAAAACAACACACCTCCATGCAGGTTCACCAAGTACCCTAGAATTCCCCTGCACAAAATTGGCTTAAGCATGTTGACATAGAATGATAATAACATGTTTACATCACTATTACAATAGGTGCATAGCCATTACAAAATAAAATGATACACGCTAACCAAAAACATTCTGCCAACTCCGTGCTTTGTTTTGCTCTGCTGTTGAACTGCTAGTGTTACTTAGACTTGCTATAACTTCTCAATACTATCATATATGACCATGTGTTCTTAGACTTATCATAATAACATATTCAAAAGATTATTGTAGACATGGAAAATTGGTCAAAGGCTTAAATCAATCAAAAGGTGCATCAAATCATCAAAATAGCACGAAAAAATCAATAAATGGAACAAAGGCAATTCAAATCAAAGGAAAATTCAATTAAATGATTAAATGATTAAATAAAGTTTGAAAAGGGGAAAAACACTACGAAATTGATTAAATTCAATTAATGACATAGTTGTTGAAAGCAAAAATCAAAATGAACCTCTTACCCTTCATGGCTAAATTTAATTACTTTAATTAATTAATAAATCATAATTTCCCTCAACAAAGCAAATTGGAGACAAAATGGACACAAATCACTCACTTTTGTTGAAATGGTCCAACCTTTTGAAACCATTTAAATGATTTTCCCCTCCTTGTCCCCCCATTTATGGACAAAGCAAAGCCAATTGACCTTACCCAAGCATAACCATGATCAACTCACTCTACCCCCTACCCTTGGGAAATTACTATAAGTATGAAGCATTTTGGAGAGCATTTCAATCTTAGAATTTCAATTGAAAAGAATTGTTACTATAGTCAATTGAGATCATTTCTAAGAGCAATTGAAGCATTTGAGCATTTAGAGTTATCATTTTAGCATTTTATCATTGCATTGTTATCAATGGAGCTAGATTAAGCATGAATTCATCATAGAATAAGCATTTAGAAGCATCATAGCAGCATCATTCTCATTTTATAGGTGTCACTAGTGAGGATTTGCAGCTGAGAGCTCACTTACCACTTCTTTCTAGAGATCCATGAGATGTTATAGATTGTAGTTGCATTTTAGAGTAAATTTCCTTTGTATTTAGCTTAAATTGTTGCTACGTGATCTTAATTTCATGAAGGTGAATAATATCATCAGACACTTATATTCAAAAGAGCATACGATAACTTGATCATACACACATGCGCTGATGCTTTGATCATTAGGTACATCGCTATATGCATTATCTTCCATACTTAGCCAAGATATGAACTTCAAGGCTTGTGCACTGACTATAAAAACTCCATATGACTTTGTTTCCATAATGAAAACACAAAAATAGTCATATAATCTTAGTAAAGTCAAATTTCCAAAAAATATGACAACAATCCATAGGCATAATATCACACAAGACTTCATCAAGATAATTTTGAATTTTGAATTTAATAAGGCATTGTTCACTTACAAAAAGTTTATGCTCCTTCTGGATCCAAGAAATATGGTAAGGCTTAGGATGCCTCAATCTCTACAACTAAAACTTGTTAACCAGCTCTTCGGATGCCAAATTATTAGAAATTCCACTATCAATGATTACCTTGCAACATTTATCACTGATCTTACATCTAGTTCTAAACAAACTTTTCCTCAGAATAGGTTCCTCATCAACTTCTTCATTCCACAAGATCCTTCTTAGCATTAAGTTCTCACCATGTTCAGGTTCATTAGATAATTCCTCAACTTCTTCACAAGCCAAATTTTTTTTTCCATTACCTCCAATATTCTTTCTAGATTTAGTAAATTCAAAGGCTCTATGTCCTTCTTCACCACGTTTGTAACAAGAACCTTTAAACCAATATTTATCATCTCTTTTCCCACTGCTATTATTCCTAGAGTAACTAGTATAGCTACCTCTAGAGTAATTAACTCTTCTACTAGAAGTTTCATCTTTCCATCCTTTATCTTGCACTGCATTGTCAAATCTACTACTTTCTCCATAAGTTTTGCCTCTACTTCTCTGAAATCTATGACCTCTTCCTCTCTGTCTTTGATCATGTCTTTTTGTCAATCACTATTCTTCCTTCAAAGAAAATCGGTATGCTTCTTCCACACTATCTATTTTAACATAGTTGATCTCATCTTGAATCGATGTCCTTGGGCCATTCAGGTGTCTAGCCACCTTCTCAACTTCATCATCCACATGTCCAGATCTGATATCTAATTTGTAAAATTCCTTAGTATATTCTTTCACACTCATGTCCCTTTGTCTCAAATTTTGTATTTTTATCATCAAAATAACTTGGTAGTCAGCTGGAATAAACTTCTTCTTCATGTTTCCAAGCATTTTCATCCATGTCTTGATCTTTTATTTTCCTCTCTTCTGTCTCTCAGTTTGCAAATAATCCCACAAAAGAGATGCATGACCTTTTAAATTTGTGACTACTATCTTAACCTTCTTATTATATGGAGTACCTTCATACTCAAAGTATTTATCCATCTCAGAGATCCAATCCAAAAGTGCATCAGTCTCAAGTCTTCCATCATAGCAAGCAACTTCAACCATAGGTCTGGAGTTAGCCTTAGACAAAACTCTCAAAAGTCTTTCCTCGTGCTGCTCAACTTCAGGTTTAGGGTTAGGTGTTGCCTCTTCTTCATAACTAACATCTTCAAGATGTGTGCCTCTTCTCTTGGTGAACTCTACATCTTCAAGCCCAGTTACAATCTGCCTCATCATATCCATGATAGCATTATGATTTCCTCTACGACAAACCATCTTGACAATCAGGTTCCAACAACATCATATCCTTCAGCAAGTTATAGGTTAGACCTCAGATCTTCCACCCTACAACCAATCAAATAAGGTTCTCCATGATCCAATCCACAAGAAAGAAATTTTCTCTGATGCCACCTGACGTAGGGGTAGGGTAGATTCAAGTGGATTTGACTCAACTTGAACCAACAAACAAGCCATGCTCAGAGTTACACATAGAAGAAATATATAATTCACATGAAATAGTGAAAACACAACATAAAATAAGGCAAGGCAACTAGCAACCACACTGGTACAATTATTATAAATCCTTCAACATGCCCAACTATGAGGCCTTTCGGGTTTTGGCCTTATACAAAGAGAATTATGAATTCAGAGTCTCAGCTCGCATATTACCTTCTTTTCTACTTCTACTACTCTTGTACTACCATGATCTACTTTCTGCTAAACCAACCTAAGCTTCTTATATAGCCAGCTAAGCCACAAGTCGGCCAGTCAAGCATTTAATTACATTATAGGTCCACTTAGGAAGAGAAACAAAAACTACTGAAAGAATGAACACAACACATTGCAAAGTAACATTTAGGTCCACATGTGATCCAAGAACAAATCCCCCATTTCGCAAGGTCCTATTCCTCATACAAAACTGCGCAAGGCAAAGAGCTTCCATCTTTCATGCAAAACTAGCTAGAAAGTCGATACCCAAAGAAAGCAATGATAACTCTTAACTCTAGATGAATTAAGATTTGCGCTCCTAGGAGAAGGTTCACAAATAGGTCCACATCATTGCATTAACTTTGTATAATAAGAAACAAATAGCTACAATAGCTACAATGCAAATAACCTACATGAACATAAAAATAGGAAATGTTTTGGGTTGATGCAAGATTGCTCAAAGACCCAAGATGCTCCTACATGACATTTTGATGATCAACTTTGAAGAAAATTCTGTTAATTTTTCAAAAAAATATCTCGTCTGTCTGATTCTAGGGATTTTCAATTGTCTAAAAGTGCTTGTAGTTTTTTCATTTAGGTTTTTTATCTTGGATATGTATTTCAAACACATCAAACAACTATTTTTAAGATGCACAAACAAACCTATTTTCCCCTAAACTTAGTAGAGATTATAAATTCTTGTTCATTGACTTAGGAACACAGTTAAAGACTCCTCAAAATATGATAGTCCAAAAACACAAAATGGATGTTGGAGGCCATATTAGCTAAGTAGTAACATCAATGAGGGCTCGATATGGTGAACTTCTTGGGGAAATTACTATTTGCCTTGCATAAACATTACGAACCTTTCAGAGGTAGTCCAGGTGGTTTCTAACTTATGGTTCTTATTAAAGGCATCCATTCACAATTTCCTCCCATAGTCCCACAAGAAATATTTAGGCCTATAGCCCTATGAGTACTCAAATCTGTGTAGTCTCACAAGCAAGATTAAAGTGGCTCAGCTCTACACAAAATCAAAGCATGTCCATGGAAAAGATCAATTCAAGGTTCCATGAACAAGATCAACTATGTTTTACCAGATTTTCATTGCAAGGAAACGTCTTTATTATAGTGAGGTGGAAGGGTTGGCTTCTACCTATCCTCACTTGGGTCATTCCCGTGAGATTTTTACCTCAATCGATAGGCCCTCTAATTAGGATTACAATAAATAAAAGAGGATTGGTGGCTTAGAGGTTTGGATTTCTGATTCTCCATGAAGGAGAAGAGCATAATCTCCTATCTCATGCCATTTTCTCTTATCAAACACATCATGCAATTTAAATCCATTTAACCCCAATTTGACTCCAAATTTCAATCTAACTTTTGAATTTCTGATTTTCCCAAAGGGAAAAGAGCATAATCCTTTGATTAGATTGCAACTTGATTTCAAATTGTATTAAGATTCCTATAAATAACAAGCATGAAGTTTAGTTGATTTTTGTTCAAGGAAACCTACAAACAATCCATTAGTACTCTTTTATCTTTCTCATATCTTGGACAATACAACCTACAAACCACTGTTAAGCTATCATAATCAAATAAAACCATAACAGTCACCCATTAGTCATCAGAAAATCAAATTTATAGTCTTCCTAGATGTGATTCAATATTTAACCAGATGCAATCCTATTTCTGAGATGCGATTAAGGATACTAGATATGATACAAAACAAACCATATGTGATACCTACCAGATATGATCTGAGAAATACCAGGTGCAATCCAATAAACCCTATGTGCAATCTGATTTCCTGTATACGATCCAATTTCCTAGATGTGATCCTCTGGTGGCTGAACAATAAAAAGTTAGCTAAAAATGCAAAAATCTAGGGCTCGACCCCACGGTGGGGGCCATAAATGTGTGTGTGTTTTGTGGTACCTATTAGCCTACAACACAATACTTCAATAAGACCTTAGCTTGTTAGCAAATAGACCAAATAAAGCAATGAACATACTAATAAAAATGTATTATTGCTCTCTAACTAACAAGAGTATGTTTAAAGCCTAAATTACTCTCATCCTTAGACTCTAAATAGTGAAAATGCAATGCTAGAATGAGAGATTCTAATCTAAATAATCTAAAAACCATGAATTATCAAAGAAAGCCATTAGTTCTTGACAATTATGCTAAGAAAATGAAATTTTCTTTAATTAGCTAGGAAATAAAATGTGCAACATGTAGATGTAAATGTAATTAACTATATGTTTTGAGGTTTGAAAATCCTTCTTTTATAGAACTCCAAAGAATTGAATAGTTGAGATGTAACCATGAAAGAATGGTTGAGATGCATCTAGGTTTTATCCATGTGAGTGATCCATGTGACTCTCCTCTCATTGGTTGAATGTGTCTTTGTTGTCCCTTGAGAGCTAACATTTATTTTTGAGCCTTTTATTAATTTTTCAATTAATTACTCTAGCCATGCATTTAATGAGAATGATTTACTTAATTAGGCCTAGAGACAATTAATGTAATTCTTGACCAATTATTATGAATTAAATTAACACAATTAGGAATTTATTCTGAATTAGGGCAAATAGGGCCTTAGGTTCTATTAGCCCATTTTTAGGCGATCACAAGTGAATCCTTACAATCATCTGATAAAGTGACAATGAAATAAAATAAAATATTTATCCTAATCAAATGCACGTAAATGAAAATGCAATGATCCAAATGATATATGATTTATGAACATGAAAGAAACCTAAATGATGAATAAATGCACTATGCAATGAATAACAAATGTACATGTATGCAAATGTATATAATTAAAACATAAACTAAATGTACATGAATGGATTAATGTAATGAACACTAAAGAAATAAATCAAATAATGAATTCAACTAAATGATCAAATGAATTCAACTAAATGATATTTGAATGAAACAAATTGATAAAATGATTCCAATGACAATGCAACAAGGGGTGGGAATATGGGTAAAAGGGGGACAAAATACATAGGCATCATGCATGGATTTGGGAAAAACTCTCAAACAATGAATTTGTCTTGCATCATGTGTATAAATAATGTCTAATGAGATCTTAGCATGGAGGGATGACAATGGTCCCTATGAAATTTTACTATCAAATTGGATGACCCATGGGAGAGACAGGGCATAAGCATCAAGATTCAAAAACATCGTAAAACTAGTACCATACCCAGAATCACCAAGGAGATAGGGCATTAATGAAAGAAACTCCCTAGAAACAAATGCCACCTAATAGAAAACCATAGAAAAGTGTAGCAAGGATATATTTACCAATCTTGAGGTAGTGACATCATCTTTTGGAAGTTGGACTCTCATCAAACATCTAAAAAATTGGGAAGTAAAAGTGGTCTAAATTTTCCTTCCATTCATTTCATGGTGAAATCATGCAAACTAGCAAAAAATTGGGATACTTAACAAAAATGAGAAACCCCAATAGTGGTAGGAGTGCTTGAATTGCTTCAAATTTAATTAAGATGGAATATAAGGCTTGATGCAACCCACAAATAATTCTCTCTACTATGATAAGGTTTAATGATATGACATGTGAAATACATGATCATTTGGCATGTGACTAAATAAGTATGTCTCCAATATGCATGATGGTTATGAAATGTATAGCTCTATTTGGAACTTGTTTACTTGTGTTCATGAAAAAACTACAGTTATAGTAAATAAATTGTGAACCTAGGGAGGGGGATGTAGGTCAAACTCATGATTTTGGTAATAAAATGGTGAAACCAAGAATAGGGATGGAGGGTATGCAAGGAAATTATGCAATTGTAGTAATGAAATTGTGAACCCAGGGATAGGGATGGTGGGTGATGTAGGCCAAACTCATAATTTTAGTGTTAAAATTGTGAACCCATCCATGGGGCTAGGGAGATGTAAGCTAAACTCACAATTTAAATAATAAAAGTATGAACCCATAGATAGGGATGGGGGGATGCAAGCCAATATCATAGTTTTAGTAATGAAATTGTAAGGGGGGGGATGGGGGTTGCGAACTTGTCCAACATGTAAATTATTGATACCCATACATGTGAAGTTAAATGAGTATAGTAGTAGGATAGTTGGGAATCATACATTTTATCATGCAAGCTATCTCATCATTCATAAAATCAAGAAATATATCACTTTCACAATGAAAGAGTTGTTCCTTCTAACTTATGAATATGTATGTATTGGATGGGGGAGGAAAAATGAATTGGTGTATATAATATGGTGTTTCTATAGAAACAATGGTCAAGCATAATAATCCTAAATTAAATGGGAAGCATGTAAGGGTGAACAAAAAATATAGTATGCATGATATGGGTTACAATATGTGCATATATGAGTCTACATGAAAATGCAATGTGTCTCATTAGAATATAGGATATTTTTGTATTAGACATAATACATGGTAAGAGGAACAAATAGAATGAAGAGGGGAATCAATTGGAGCCTTGGGAGGATGCATATACAAATGGTATGATGATTATACAAATGATGATGCATGGTAGGTGGGGGAAATTTTTGTGTTAATATATGGAGAAAATTTATAGTTTTTTATTTTACAAAAGGAATTATGAACTATAGGCTAGAAAAGCTAAGATGACAAGGTTCTTGTTCGAAATCTAAGGATAAGTTTTGTCATTTATGTCAAGAAAAGGAGTTATCAGATATGTAAGACAAATATCAAAGTTAGTTATCGAAAGCCAATACTTATCAGATAGAGGAAAAACAAATATTGCAACTGAAAAAAGGAAATAGGAAAAATGGTTTATGGATGAGATCAAGATGAAGGAATCACAAGATCTAAGGTCATGATTATAGAGTTCAATGAACAAAATTATATAAAAGGTTAAAGAAAGAGATCAGAAGAGAGAGAGTGAAAAAGAGATATTGGTGAAGAACAAGCATCAGAGGAAAGAAAGAATTTGAAGACAGAGACAAAGAGCATAAGGTACCTAACAAGCTTTGGAGGAAAGCACAAATAGGTCAATTATCTTGTAAGGAATCCTAACAAAGTTTCTATAAGGTATTGTAAATCCCTTAACTAGGTAGTCTCTCATAGGACTTTAGAAGTTCATTGTATGAATATTTTGTAAATCATTTAACAGGGTGAATGCCGTATAGGAAGGATAAAATTTATTAATAGAGTAGTCCTAACAAGATTGTAGATACATATAACCATGTATTAGTCACTCCTAATCAGGTGAGTCACTCAAAAAGTGACATTATTTCCTTAACCGCACCAGTACAAAAACAACAATATATGACCAAATAAACTACCAAAAATTGTAGATAAATGACCAAATTTAGTCACATGACCAGTGGTAGTTTATTGCCGGTCATTTATCTCGTGACCAAATTTATGACCAAACTATTTTAGTCATTTATTTGGTCATATATTTAGTCATTTATTTGGTCATTTGGTAGTTTATTTCGTCATTTATTTCATCATTTGGTCATTTATTTGGTCATTTGGTAGTTTATTTGTCATTTATTTGGTCATTTGGTAGTTTATTTGGTCATTTATTTGGTCATTTGGTAGTTTATTTGGTCATTTATTTGATCATTTGGTCATTTATTTGGTCATTTATTTAGTCATTTATTTGGTCATTTATTTGATCATTTGGTAGTTTATTTAGTCATTTATTTGGTCATTTGGTAGTTTATTTGGTTATTTATTTGGTCATTTATTTAGTCATTTATTTGGTCATTTGGTAGTTTATTTGGTCATTTATTTAGTCATTTAATTGGTCATTTAATTGGTATTTTATCTGGTCATTTATGTTATTTGGTAGTAAATGTAGTTACAAAATGAATAATTTAATAAAATTTTAAATGCAAAAAAAGAATATTAGACTTAAACTAAATCATAAAAGCAAATAAGAGTATTACACATGAACAAGCTACAACGGACTAGAATTAAAAGATTGATTCAACATCTTGATGATAAATAAAGGTAATCTCCAATAAGAAAAATTAATGAAAATACATATCAAATTATAATGTCAAAGTTGTCTAAAGAGTATATATATAAATATAATAAAAAATGTCAAAGTTGTCTAAGAGTTTCCAAATCTTTCAAATACACCTTGATGATTAAAATCTCTAAACAACACATTGAAAATATTGTAATATAAAGCAATGACCCAAAATTTCTAGCAAATAACACATAATAAACTTGTTGATCAACTATGCCATTTTTGCCAAATACTTTAGTGGCCACCATGTGAAGGTTCCCTCTTTCTCCAGTTTCAGACAAATAGGCCCATCTGTTTTGTGTTCATAAGAAAGGGGTAAGTTACTTGTGACCTTTAAAATGTTTACATTTGCATCTCCAGTTCCTTTCAAGTTGACTCCATGTACAATAGACAAGGAGTGAATCCTCCCAATACCCACAACAACACCATCATATGGATCTAACACATTAACTTTATCCCCTTCTTTGAGTTTATCAATACATTTCTGCAAAAAGAAAGATTACATAGTTAATGATCAAGCACACTAAAAATCCCAAACAAAGCAGACTAAAAAAGAAGTTAAATGACCAATTTCTTGTTTTTGAATTGCTATGGATCAAATATATATAATATTATAGTTAAACAAGAGACCAAACCTTAAATGCAAAACACTCTCCTTCTATCTAGGTGGTCTATAGTTCTACAAAAAAAAAGCTTCTAATCCCTAAGACAAAGCCTAAGAAAAATCTGCAACTCTATGTTTATAAGAAATTAGTATGTGAACAAACATGAATGAGTGTATATGCTAGTACAAGATCAAAACACACTTAGCATCAACTTAAATGAACAAACCATAGACAAGATACAATATTCTCCCGCTGTGAACCTCACTTAATGAACAAAACTTTATACAAGTAAATCTCTAAGTTTTCAAAGGAAGCCTATACCTTCTTAAAATAATGTAGATGAGCATCCATTGTTCCACTAGCTACCTCCAAGAATTCAAATGTTTTTTTGGCCTCAATATTTGAAAGAGTGGTCACTTGAATCACATAAAGATACAATCAAGATTTTGTAAATGCTAATAAAACATTTCACTCCACAGCAAGAATATAAATAATCACATGAATGATCATATGTGAAAAAATAATAGGTTGCAGCTCATTTTGGAAAATTACAAGATAAGAGAATATTTTCATACATACTAGGTTGAAGCGAGCTTTCTCAAATGCTGACCTTGCATGATGTAGTTCCTACAGTGAGCATTACAAAAATTCAGCTCTTATACATGTGGAAAACTACTGATCATAATAAGTTGCTTGATTAATCATAGCTATAATCCAAGCATAATAAGAAGGTGATTTTTGTTTGAAATTTTTGTTGAAAATTCTTTGATAAACATCTTCACAAGATGAAGTACAATTGTCCAAGGGAAAGAACCTATTTACATACTCATGAAAATTCTTTGATAAGGTATTTTCTTTGGCAAGAACCTATTTACAATAAAAGGTGACTTCAATATGAATAAGGAAATCAGCGAGCAATCCTATAATAAATATAAAGAATAACAATAATCTTTTAAGTATATCAATTGGTTTTCATTGATGCCTTAAGTATGTAGTAATCATTGTAACCAACAAAAGAGATATTAGCTAGACAAGATATAAACTAGAGTTTTGATGTACATTGGGTTTCTATAGGTCAAGTTTTGTGTTTTCTTTCCATTTTCATGTTGTGTTCTCTCTTAATATTGTTATCATCTTCTTCCATTCTGTTATGCACTTAACAACTTCATTTTTAGGACTTTTAAAACTGCTTTTATCTAGGTGTTTTTCAAGAGCATAGATCAATCAAATGTTGGTATTTGAGATTCATGTTAATAAAATAAGGAATGGAACATCCACACTGTTTATGGATTAAAGGGTTTATGTGCATGTATGTATACTATAGCATTATGCTGGAGGGTTTCTATGACCTGTTTCTCCAGCAGTGACCCTCATATTAGATCTACTTGATAAATATGCTATACAAAAACATATGATTGGCAAGCAATAGCTAGAAATCCAGATAAAGTGGGTAGTTTTAAATCTTAAATGGCATATAGAACCCAAGTTGCCCCAACACACTACATGGGACTATACATAGTTTAGAAAGCTAAAACAGATAATACTTGAGGTATGGGCCTTGAAATCCTAAGATTTTCCCTTTGTATCTACATCTCAAATCAAGAATCCTATGTCTGCAAAAGCATATTGAAAGTCTGATTAGAAACCATGGATAACGACCACAAAACCCTAGGGGCTCATCTGGTTATTTTATTTTGATAGGTATATTGTGTGACTTTTATGTCTCCCAAAGAATAGACAGACCTATACCAAAATATCAATATATGCAATTCGGAATAATCTTTTCACTACTGTGATAGGTTGAACAGCCCTGTCAAATTGTCATGAATACTGCCTTTGATTTTTCTTGTTCTATTGATGTATGAAACAGGGGAATTTGTTAAAGCCCGCCATCATGCATGATCCAAGTATTGTTGTCTCAAAAGACTATAAGCACTGACTTTTCTATTCAAAGATGTTAAAACCTTGTCATAGATGAGTGAAATCTGCTTATGTGCTTGCAAAAATAGAAGAAAGAATGCCTTGTTTCTTTTATTGGTTTGGTGTTTGCAATGATGAATTACATGCATATAGGCACTTGGATTTTAAGGTTTGCATGCTTTTAAACTATTTCTTTTTGCTTTAAATTTGAATAGTACCACCTCCTTTATTTTTAAAATTATCCATGCAAACCTTAAATAAGGAGTTTGAGTAGTATGTTGGCTGGCTTTACTTGGGCAAAGAAAGTGAGTGGAGATGTCCAAAGAAAATCTCACCAAATTTGAGTCATTGAAATTCCTTAAAACAGGGGCATGGATTACTAGTGGCAGGGCCATTGAAAAACTGTGTCGATAGGGAATGTTAATAGTTAAGCCATTATGAAAGCATACCAAGTCTAAATTTGCTAGTGTTTTAATTTGTTTCTTTTGAGACAAAACAAAATAGAATGGTGTGCATAGTGGAATTATTCTTCAGATTATAAGGGAAGCTCTTTGACATGTAATTAAACCCTATACTAGAAAAATCTATAAATATGCACATTCTACAAGATTTAAAGGGGGCCTTTGTATCAAATATAAATGTTTAACTATGATTTTGCCTTGGATGAGGCACTAAATTATCAATAGTTAAGCCTTGTAGCAAAGTCAAGGAGGATAAGCTCTTAAAGAATGAACTAGCACAAGCTCCTACCGGTTAAAGTAGAGACGAGTATTAGCAAAGATTTAACTGAATAACACCAATAGAGGTGGATTTCTAGCTAAATTAGAGATGGATAGATCTACGTCACTAGGGATGCTTAAATTGACAAATATCATACAATTCCACAAGATAAATTGCTAAAGAAATACACAAAATTATTATTTTAATGAATAATGAGCATCAATGCAAATCTTGACAAGGTTAGTCAATTCAATTTTATTTTGAGGGAAAAGTCATTTCTATATCACACTAGGCCTTTGATAGATTATATCTGCATGATCTAGCTTCCATTATTAGTAGTGGCATTCCTATCCTTTTCACCTTTCAAATTTGGAGGACTTCAGGTTTGTTTTGAACTAAATTTTGGCTTGTGGAGAAGGTAGCAGGGGAGTTGGTAGATTTGGTAGTAAATTAAACCTTTTGACTTCCAATAAAGACCAATATCCTGAAGAGACAAACTAAGCATTTTAGTTCATTCTATTCATGCCCTTCCTATCTAGATCCTTTCCTGGGTTTCTCTTGCTGGTATTTTCTTCAATTTCTGTTGGGAGTTCTAGAGAGTTGAAGATGGTGACGGTGAGAGATAGTCCTTAAATTTAGGTCTTTTGATTATAGGCTATTGAACCTTTTTATGGTAAGGATGACAACTCAATGACAATTATCAATATGTTCTAGGTGAAAGGGGTCAGTGCTAAAAGTGGGTTAAACTTGTAGGCATGGTCATGACTGAGAATTCATTTGATGGGACTATTGACAAAGAATTGAAATTTGATAGAGAGTTGAGATTTTGTCCATCTTTTCCTTTTCTCATGGTGAACACTGCAAGTAATCCTCCAATAGGTCTAGTAGAGCCTCCTATTCCTTGAATAAGTAAAGTACAACTTGTGAGGAGCATATTTTTTTGCCAATGGAGGAGCAAGATTTTGAAACCCAAGTGGGGTAGACAAGACTATGGTTTCCAAGCAAAGGCTTGGCAAATCAAAGAAAATTATTTCTTATATGCTTAGATTTGGTAGTGAAAAGGAATATGGTTAGCTCATTGTGAAAAGGTTAATATCTAGCATCAGATATTATCCAATATCATTTCAAGAGTGGGGGGCCCAATACCACCACACTACCTTGCCAATTATTGTTGCACTCACAAAATTTTCATTTCTTCACACAGCCCTGTAGAGAATTTGTTTTCCCTACCACACAAGCTATAGATGAAATGTAAATCCACTATCAATTCTATCAACATTTTCCTTGATGGAAATTCCCAAAACTTTGTCCTAAATGACAATGAAATCGAGAGTGTGATATCTTAAACAACTAAGAAACACACTTATAATGAATAGCATATGATAATTATTGTATTATGTTTAGTGGACTATGTGATTTTATTTTCCATCCTATGAGAAATAAGCCAAGAAAGATGCATGCCACCTAAAGCTACAACTATCATGTTTTCACAGCATTTATAAATCATCTTTGAAGCATCAATTTATTTTGTTGCAACATGCAGCTAAAGAAATGAAATTCTGACATAAAACTCTAAGGTGGTAACACGATCTTGATAAGTTGATCCTAAATCAAAAATTAGATATTCCTTTAGAAAATGGAACATAAAAGAAATCTTTACCTGCAAAGCATAGCCAACCATTTTTGAAAAAGTCATGATTGTCACATTCTTCCCTTCTTTCTCAATCTGCAAAAAAGCAATAATTGTATAAGGCATTGATGCCAAAAATTTTGAACTTGTAAAAGAGATTAAACAACACATATGTACCTTTTCTTTCCCAATTGGAAGACATAATCTATAATCAAGAGCTTCTTCTGAGACTGGAAAAGATTCACCTTATCTGTTCCACCATTGACTTGAATATTTTGATGTGTGTCTCAAACAAAGACTTAAGAATTCCATCTAAAAGGTGCATTCTTTCTCTTCACTAATCAGGAAAACAACATCTTGCAACATTGAAGTTGTTGTCCACAAACATAAAGGTTGATTGTATAAGGCATTGGCTTGGCACAAGAGAGAAAAATTTGCCTAAAGTTATATTGAACACATTGGATAATTAGTTCTCTATGGAAGACATATTGAACATGCTCTAAGTGGTGACACATTGGATAAAAAATGCTATTGAAAAAGTAGTAAACATGCCCTAAGGGGGAAACATGCATATAACTATTTGATGCTGAATTGAACAAAAGATGATTTGAAAGCAAGTATGATTTATGTTCCATCTAAAAGGTGCATATTACAAGATGGGATTTCTTTGAGGGAGATTTAGATGCAAAACATGGGCGAGGCATTCTTGAGGACTATGAAGTTGGAATAACATAGAAGGAATTAGCTTGCACCAAAAAAAGAATCTACAAGGTTTTTAAGGCTTTCAATATCCATATATTGTGCAGAGCACTAAACCGTTAACTATCACTTAATGTAATTGCATCAAACATCCATTTCATTTTTTCATAGCTGAAGGTGCACAATGGTTCACCATAACCTTAAAGGTCACATAAACAATAAACCATAGTGAGACATAGTCAATAATGAAAAAGTGCACATAATGTAAAAATCACATAAAATCTAGATATGGTTGACATTAGAATCTGTGTGAAATTTTTTTTGTTATCATCTGATTCCTTGGTACCCAAGACAATTGTTATTTGATCACCATGCACATACAAAACATGGATAGGTGGACCTGAACCCATAGATGCTACTTACAACCCTTACTGGGCTCATCTAACCCACTGTTAATTGAAAGGGCACACAAATCTATGTATTATGAAGCTTCAATTAAATACAATCACATGAAATGATGAGATATATTCACTACTTCACATGTTCATGTAGTCAAAATTGAAAAAACCTACCCAACATTTCACCTAGCTCAAGTTGATGGCCTTCCCTCCAACCACATGCCTTATTTTCACATTTGACTTTTACTAGATCTATTTTGTGAATTTCCATCAGGAGGTAATTCAGTAGTCAGAAAATTTGAAGATAACAGAGGTAATGAGAGGGAAATAATATAAGGGCAAGGAGAGGTATTGATTATTGAAATTCTAATAAGATTGAAGTTGAAAGGACAGAGTAACCTTTATCCTAGAGAAGTGGTAGTGTTTGGGTAATGTGAGCTTCATGTTTTTGTTTGTTACCTTTCCCGTTAGAAAATCTTATTTCAGTTGTGTGGGACATATTTTGGAGCTTTTCTCCTTTAACTGTTCTTATTCTTTTTCTCATAATAGTTCTATTTTTTGAGTAGGATAATGAACTCAATACTTGGAAAAGAACTGTAGATAACTAAATCAATTCAAAAGGAATTCAAAGTTCATTGAAAGATATTTATCCTTGGCTGGAGATTTGGAGAGACAATATAAATGAGGAATTCAAATCATGTGAAAATGATAAAAATTGACCAAGTAGATCCAGCAATGGATCTAAGTGTTTGTCAAGGGATAGATGTTAAGCCTTCAATAGTGCAACTGGCATGGCTGCTGGTAAAGATACAGTAGCAAGATAATGTTTGGACTCTGAATATCCAAATTACAAACTTCAATAATAGTAAAATTTTACATTAAGATTGTTAAAGCTGAAGAGATGGGGATCTAATTGTTTATTTTTTATTTTTGTTTCGTATCCTACATTTAAAAATATCTTGTTTCAATTGTTTGAGACATCTTTTAGTGTTTTGAATTTACAACTTTGGTGTTCTTGACTTATGATGGTTCTATTTTTAGTTTTTACACTAGGATGATGATATTCACAAATTAAAATAAATTTAAAATAATTAAAAATAACAACAATAATTAAAAAGAGATTCAATGGATGTGGAGAGAACAATATTGGTCCTGAAGGGCTTACTCGGTTGGTCCATTCGAAGGAAGACAGAAAAGGGTAAATGGATACAAATGAGGACTACCAATGACAAAAAATAAGATAAAACACCTTCAACATTGAGTAGGTTTGGCAAGATGTTAGACAATTCAAAGGAATTGTTGAAGCAATAAATGTCTTCAGTGTTGAGTAGGTTCAACCTGACATCCAAAAATTTGAAAGGATCATTAAAACGCATTCAGTGATGCAGCTAAAAATAGTTGTTGTCTAGAATCTAGATTATACAATAGCAAGCTATTGTCTAATAACCTGAAGTTTGAATTCCAATACTTTGTTAAGCTAAACTTCTAAATTAGTTGGTTGTGGCACATGGAGGGAGCCTTTAAGATGGATAACTAATAATGATCTGGTTCTCTATGCTTGATTTTCTGTTTGGTACTTTTTGTTTCCAAAATTCTTTGTTTCAGCTCCTTTCTTACTAGTCTCATTGTGATTTTATTTTTTCTAATTAGGTGGATGAAACTTACTAGATAAGGAAACTGATGATATTTTCATAACCAAGAAGATATGAAGAACCAAAAGTAAGGCCAACAGCTCAAACAATTTCAGACAAGGTCCCAAGAAAACTTTATATAGAAAGCAGCTTATGAAAGAGTGAAAATATGATACACTGTAATAGCATAGATTTAGAGAAGCTATCGTTATAGAAGCAAAGCTACAGTTACCTGAATTGCTAAACTTTGTAGGAGATCTAGAGTTCAAATATTGGCACTCTAAGTTTGCTACTTGGCTTAGGGATTCTATTTGGACAAAAGATTGGTGTACATTCTCTGAGATTATTTTAAGAGATGTGAAGCTTGTTTGTACCTATCATTTGAAAAAATTAGGTAAAGAAGGATTTGAACTTTTGAAAAACCCTGTGGTTTACAAGCTCTAACCTTAAATTCCCACTATCATGCAATTTTTTGCAAATTTTAGGTGAAGGCGGGCTACAGATTCCAAGCTTGAAAAAGTCTGCCTCCACACTCAACTACCAATAACTAGGACTAAGAGATTTTAAGTTGTTATAGTGGTCCTTGACTCTAGTTATGTTTGAAAAAATTGGAGGATGTGTTAAGGAAAGATCCAAATGACTCTCTAGTCAACATATTCCGCATGAGATGGTTTGCATTAAAGTTCCATAATTCATCTTAAACATCTCTAGCATTGCAAAATGTTGCCAAATACAAAAGATTGAAAAAAAAGCATGAAAAAATATAGAAGTGACACAAAGGATTAACTTCTTGTTGGAATATCTATACTCCATTTAAGTAGAGTTTAGGAATGGTTTGCAGAGGACACTAAATAAGGAAAATTACAAGCAATCAGTCATGGCCTTGAAATAAAGTTTCATTAAGGATAATTTTGATTGGCAAATAAGAAGAATGTCGAGAAAAATTCATTTATGTTAAAATACTTATCCACGTGATAAGCCTAACAGAATAGATATGCATAATATTATGGAGAAGGTATTCCTCTTTCCAAATATCATCTCTGGCTTTGTGCAACTATAACCATATTCTTGTCTTTCAATTTGAGACCTTGGGTGGTTAAAAAGAAGAAATGAATAGAGGATAAATATCACGATATCTAATTACAAAGAAAACATAAAATACAAGTTCTGCTACATGGCTACACTACTAAGCATTTCAAGTTTTGTTACTATAGTTCTAATTTTCTTTGTAGATTGTGCTCTTTATTATGGTGCATTGCCTCCTTTACTTTCTACACATTTCTCTAAACCTTTACCTCTTGCTAACCCTTTTCCTATTTCTATAGATTATGATACTAGTGACACGATGTACTTTGAACCACTAACGATAGAGGATGTCTTAAATGTTATTGATTTAGAAAGGCCCAATGGTATAATTGTATAGTTTGGTGGACAAACTCCATTGAAAATTGCTCTGCCCATACAACATTGCCTTGATAAAATTAAGCCCATGTCTGCTAATGGGGAAGGGCATGTGCATATCTGGGGGACAACTCCTAATTCAATAAATGCTACTGAAGATAGGGAAAGGTTTAATGCAATGTTGAATCAGCTAAAAATCAAGAAACCTCAAGGACGTATAGCTAAAAGTGATGAAGATGCTTTGGAAATAGAAGAAAACATTGGATACCCTATGGTTGTTAGACCATCTTATATTTTAGGTGGTCATACAATGGAAATCATCTACAGTGATGATAAATTGAAGCAATATTTGGAAATTGTTGTTCAAGTAGACCCAGAAAGGCCAGTACTTATTGACAAGTATCTCATAGATGCTTGTGAAGTTGATATAGATTCTTTGCTATATTTTGAAGGTAATATGGTTTTTGGTGGTATCATGGAGCACATCGAACAAGCTAGGATACACTCTAGAGATTTAGCCTGTTCTCTTCCAACAAAAAAGGTCTCACTTGCATGCTTATCAACCATTAGATCATGGACATATAAGCTAGCAAAGAAACTTCAAGATTGTGGATTAATGAATTGTCAATATGCAATAACTCCTATTGTTGAAGTGTACCTCCTTGAAGCAAATCATAGGGCATCCTTGTAATACCCTAAAAATGGGCTATAGGTTCATTAACCTCCTACATCTACAAATCGAACGAAATTGACATCGAAGTCCTAATCTAAGGCACATCTAAACATCATCAAATCTTAATTGATTATTCTTAATTCTGCATCAGGGAATATTCCTAGAAATATTCATATTTATCTTAATTATCTTTAATTTAATGATTATTTGGCGATAGAGTTAATTTATCCTAAAGTTTGATTAATTGAATATTCTGAATATTTAATTAATTAGATTTAATACTGCCACTTAATTATTTAATTAAATTTAATTACATTTATTCCTAAATTGTATTATTTAATTCTGATAATAAATCAAAAATCTTATGACTAATTGATTAAATTCTTATTTAATTAATTAAAGACAGTTGTCAGATTTAATGATATAGTTTTTGAATAAAAGTTTGATTTAATAATTGACTAACCCATAAATCAATTATTTTAATTCAAAAATCAGTTAAGTTGAGGATAAATCACTTTATTTATTTAATTAATTCATAATTAATTGTGCACATTCAAAGAGAAGTTAAACTCAAAATCAGGAAATCAATGCAAGTTGTTAACTTTTGGAAACTCAACATCTATTTTGAGTTCAAAGCTGATCTAAACTTCTGATTTGAGTTAAAAAGTTCTTCTTGCATGATTTTGCATAATTATGTGAGTTAATCATCTTTGATTTCTTGTTGACTCAAAAATCAACCTAAGTTCATCAAGAGTGATTTATGAATTTTCTCATGCACCCTCAAAACCTTGGATTTCTATAAAATCAAGGCTTTAGCTCTTTTAAAAACATCCATGAAATTGCATCCTCACACTGGCGAATTGGTGATCGAAGAATCCATCTTTTGTGAATCCAAGTTATTGTGAGATTTTTCTTTGTTTATGAGCATTCATATCATTTTTAGATCAATTGCATATCATATCAGTTTCATCTAGACTAGTTTCATATCAGTTTCTTTCATTATAATTGCATAGAAAATACAAAAATATAGAATAAATCTGCATTCATTTCGTATCCATCTTCTACCTTCAAATCCTTCATTTAGGTGTTGCATTGTCACTGGTCTCGGTCTGATCTGAGAATATCATACTCGCATCTACTAGAAGGTAGTAAATTGCCTAGTTAGCTTAGTTTCCATTTCATTGCACGATTTTGATTTTTGCTAATCTCTAATGTTTTACTAAAGTGTTGTGTCTATAGATAGGTACAAAATTCACACACACATTTCTGGCACCCACCGTGGGGCCCTAAAATGGGCTTTCATTCAATTTCTATAAATTTTTTGTCATTTTTTGGTAAAAACTATGATCTTTTATTTTGTGTCCTACATTTTTCATACGACTTTTTGACAAAAGTCATACCAAGAAGTACCCACTATCATACAATAGTTGATTCTATCGAGGCTCATATCAGAAGGTACACATTGTCATTTGGGAGCTCTATTATCATATGAGAAGATACCCATTGTCATACGAGTTTCCAGACTATCGTTTGGGGGGTAATCCACTGTCATATGATTTTTGACACCAGGATTCAATTATCATTTCAAAATTTTCAGGCAGTTTTCTAGATTTGATTTTTAGATTTGGACTGACGGCTAACCCTAACAATTGAGATTTTCTATTTCTGATTGGTATTTGTTGATTCTGATTAGGAAAAGCATGAGAAAAATTGCTAAAATAGGTAAAAATCTACTAAGCATGTTGCAAGGAATTCAGGTATTCTCCTCAAGCTGATAACATTTCAATTTGGTTAAAATAAACTCTCACGTGTCAAGCTTGTGTGACTTTTATTGCTTTCATATCACAGACTTCATTTTGGGAAATAAAATGAATATAGATTTTCTTTTTGCATATCTATTACACATAGTAAATAAGCCCTACGAACACTATTTGTGGATGATCTTGAGAGAGTGGGCTTCATTCTCTTATTCACACATGCAAAGCTCTTCTTGATGAAGGATCCCCTTATAGGTAGGGAGGATACTAAGATTGTCTTGTGTTCTATTGGGTTTATAGTCCTCGACTTTTGATTGATACATTCTCTCTCCGGAGAGGTTGATAGATCACAAGTTGTTGACATCATAGATTCTTATGAGATAGTTTCAGTCTTAGCATGTCAGATTAATCTGTCTGCTTGGTCTTGGTGAAGTGAAGAGGCTAGGGGATTATGCTCTACTTCCTTTTTGGATAGTACCAGAAACCCAGATCCTTGAATCTGATCTAGTCCCCCTATGGTATCCTTTTTGAGTCACCTTTAGAGAGGGTTAACCATAGTGGACATTCCCTTAATTGGGTCAACCACGTGGACGAAACCTCAAGCGGTAATAGTCATTTTCATCGTGGTAGCAACAGCCGCTATATAAATGTCCTTGTGGAGGAAATCTTCACAGGTGTGATCTCTTGTTGGGCTGTCAGATCTCCCTAGCAGCTCTTGATGTATTAAATTCTCGGACTATGTCAAAACCCCAGTGCACCTAGATTGGAGTTTTCCCTCTTGAGATCACAAAAGTTGCAGAGTTAGACAATTAATACAAACCCTAGTGAGGTCAAATTTTCATTTTTTTAGGAATATGTGTGTTATTGAAAAATGTTTTGGAACATACACAATTAGCACTCCTAGGGATTAGCACATTTAGTCACTTGATTGTTCATGTGCAAGGTTTCTTTGTCCCCTGTTCATTATTTTCAGACGTGCTTGGAATCACTTGCTTATTTTATGTACTTGTTTATCAATTTCGTTACTAAAAACAAATGATCCTAGAATAATCTTCAAACCTGGACAAAAAAATTTGCGAACAATCTGAAACTGAAAACCTAAAATTTTCAAAATCTAAAGTAAAATTCCTTTTTGGAGTCAAAAGTCATCCCACAAGGTCAGAAAGTCGTACGAGTTTTGGCAATTGTTGTTTTAGAACCCCTATATGATAGCTTGTATAGTGTCATACGAGTTTTTCAACCAGTCAAAAGAAAAAAGTCAAAATCCTACTATCAACTATCGTGTGAGCTTTGCTATTGTCGTACAATTGTTATCAACTGTCATTTTAGAGTATACCCACTGTCGTACGATCCTGCAGAAATTCATTTGAGAAATTTTGAAAAATTGCTAGAAAGTTGTCAAAATTGTCAGAGACCCAGGTTTTACAACCTATTTCTAGAATCTATCAAACCAATCAGTGTGTCAGGAACAAAGTAGAAACTAGAAAGAATCCAATCATTTTCCTAAAGTGGCCTCTTTAGTCTAATTCAACCTTCTGTTTAATCAATTTGAGTCTTTTTCATCTTGTGTCAAAACCTTGTCATAATTATCAATCTTCAATCAATATTCAAAATGGCTAAGTGTTGTGAACTTGTGTCCGCTATCTTTTGGGCATCTACCCATACTACTAGGGCACAATATCCTTCATTCACATCCAATCTAATCTTCAATCAATCCAATCTTGACAAGGTTACATCATTTGGTCTTCTTGAATCAATTCATTCTTTAGTTGTCTTAATCTCATTCTCTTGCTTCACCTAAGGTTAATGGTGGAAACCAGAGCTTCATCATGAAAACATAAAGAACCTGAAATCTCTTCAGAGACATCTTCTATGATCACTCAGACTATTCATCAATCCTATGACACTAACCTATACGGATAAGATGCTCTTGGCAATCTATTCTTGAAAGGTGGTTACGTCATCCCTCCTGCATCAATCCACATAGTTAATCAACCCACACCTCGTATATCAATTCATAGAATCTATCAAATGACCCCACATCAATCTATCTTAAGTAACTCTTATAATAACATCATGTCTCAAGGTGGAACAAACCACAAGTCTCAAGGAGCTCACTCTCAATATGGTGTAGATCAAGAACCTACACCTTCTGAAATTGCCCAATATCAAAATGATGATAACTTCAAAAGAATGATGAAACATTTCTTGAAAGAAGATAGAGGCATATTTTCTAGAGTTAGCTCATCAAGGAGCTAAACTTCCTCCCAAATTTAATGTCGAAGATATCATTATGCATGAGGAAGAAACCCCTATCATGGCTATGATGAAATAGATGCAAGCCATGCAAGTAAAACTTAGCAAACTTGAAAAAGAAAAGGAACCTAAGGAGTTCTCCATGGAGGCCCTATTCCCTTTTCCATTCAATAAAGACTTGTACATGTCGTCATTCCCTAAGAGAGTGGAAATGCCTAAATATGATAAGTATGATGGAAACTCTGATCCTCAAGATCATGTTAGAGAATTCTATACTTAATCTATGGATTTCATGCATGAACCAACCTATCTGATGTGTCTCTTCCCTCGATCTCTAGGATGAGCAGCCATTCATTGGTTCTCTAGAATGCCTCCTACTATCAAAACCTTTGAGGAGTTAATAAAATTATTCTATCAACAATACTCCTATAACATTCAACATCTGGTCACCATGATCGACATCTACAATCTGAGATAATATCCAGGAGAACCATTCCTAACATTTCTTAAAAGATGGAGGAATAAATTCTCTCTATATGCTAGACCTATTCTAGAAATTGAGAAACTGGAAATCTTCATCAATAATTTTGTTCTTGAAATCAACTACCCTTTACAAATGCAAAATCATACATCTTTTGATAAGATGGTAGGCAATGTGATCAAAATCAAAAAAGTACTTGTGAAAAAGGGAGATATCACACTTCAAAAAGACAAGTATGAATCTGGATCTAGTTCTAAGGACAAGAACAAAAAATGGAACAAGAAAAAGGGCATTGTCATAGATGGCATTGTTGATACTCTTTGTGCCCCATATAAGGCACCAGCTTTCAATCTAACTATCGGTACCCAAGCCATGAAAGATTTGGAACAAAAGGTACCTAAATCATCTCAAAAGATGAAAGAGTACAAACCTTGGTCTACTGATAATAAATAAAAGTTCACTCCTCTTGGAGAATCTTTGGAATCAGCTATGAAAACTCTCTTGGCTAACAATATCATCTCTTTACCTAAGATCCAACAATTTGATCCCGAACCTAAACCGAAATGGTGGAAGGAGAATGAATTATGTGACTTCCATCATAGTAAGGGTCATAAAACTAGTAACTACTTGTGCTTGAAACATACCATTCAAGACAAAATTGATAGTGGAGAAATCACGATTGATAATCATAAGAGCAATAATGATCATACAGCATTCATGGAGCCATTTCCAAAACATAGTCAAGGAGATTCATCTTCTTGGCCTATTGTGGGTGCTAAGGTCAATTATTCTTATTCTGGAAACAATGTTGTTATCAATATGGTTGAACCATGCCTATCTGAGCATTGCAATGTTATCACAATTGTAAGAAAAGATAGAGAAAATCAATCAGCTAATGCAGTTAATCAATCACAAGCTCAAGCGCATCTGCAAGGAAAAATCCCAGATTCATCAAATGTCCCTAAGGTGCCTTTCAATTTTTCATTGGCTTCTAAATAGAAGCCTACATCTAAATCTTCAAATCCTAAAGACACAAGGCCTACATCTTACAACATTGGCCAACAACTCCAACACAAAAATGCAAAAATCTCCATGTTTGAGTTGCTTCAGATATCTCCAGCTCATAGAGCCATTCTAGACAAAGCTTTTCTCAGATCTAATGTTCCTGACAACCTTGATTTAGATAGGTTCTAGACTATGCTTGGTCATCTTACATCTTTGCATTATATTTCCTTTTCAGAGGAAGATGATAACTCCTTGAGTCATCTGCACAATCAGCCCTTGCATATAGAAGTCTTGATCCAAAACCATCACGTCAAACGTGTGTTGATAGATGGGGGTGCTGGTTTGAATATCTATTCTTTCAGCTTGATCACACAATTGGGATTCTCAGAAATGGCTATTGATCCTAGAAAGAAAATAACTATCAAGGCATATGATGAAGAAGAAAGATCCCCCAAGGGAACAATTGTCTTGCCTATTAGAATGGGTCATGTCATCAGAGATACTACATGTCAAGTTCTTGATATACCTTTGGCTTACAGCATCCTTCTAGGGAGACCCTGGATACATGAAATGAAGGCTATTCCTTCTACATACCATCAGTACTTGAAATTTCCTTATGAAGGAGTATAGGTAACCATCCTAGCAGATGTATCTACAACTTGCAATGCATTGAAAGAAAGTGTTGATAAACTTGTTCCTAATAACAAAGAATCTTCCACTAAGTAGCTAGACATTACTTCAACATCCAAAATGGAAGGTATTGCTAAAGAGGTCACAATCAAAGAAAATGGTATGGGAGAATATACTATGGAGCCAGTCTTATATTTGACATCTCTCCCTATCTCGCCTAAGTCTTATGGGCAAACTCTGAAATGGTCCAAACCAGAATCTAAAGAACCTCTTGAGGCGTATAAATGAAATTTTGTTGCAAAACAAGTATCTAAACAAGAATTTGAAGAGGATGAAGTTGTTCTTGCATGGCTCTACAAAGAAGAACCTAAATCTCAAATTGATTAATCATGTGATTCTAAAGCATCGAAGGTCCCTTCTAAGTCATATGGTCCAAGGGACAAATTGATTACAAAGATGGGATATACAGGAAAAGGACCTCTAGGACTACAAGGTAAAGGTCTTCTATCACCTCTTGACCATCATGGTCAAGCAAACAAGAATACAAGTCTAGGATACAAGAAGAAGCCTTTCTATCTTGGCAAGAATTCCCCACATGTCCTAGAATAGATTGAACCAAAGGAGGAAACAATACAACAATCTGATAGTGATGATTCTAACACTACTAAGGAGCTCATTCCTTATGAGGATTTTCCTAAAGAAATAAAAGACCTCCTTGATGCTGAAGCTGATCCAGTAAAAAGAATTAATGTAGTAAACACATAAGAACCTACTATAGAACAAGAGATAGTTGCACCACAAGAACCAGCTAATCTCGAAGACAATAAAAAAGACAAAGAAGAAGATGGTAGGTATTCTGAGATAGATTCTCATGAGTATGAATTCAAATCAGAATCTGAGGGTAACCCTTCTTGGGGTATTCACCCTGACTTTACTCATGTTCTCAATTTTCCTAGAGGCATAGATGAGAAATCAAATGACTATGAATAGGGAGTCATTCCAGAGGAAGATGAACTTATCACAGAAAAACATATTGATGTTATTCACCAATATGCACCTAAACCCAATGTAAGTCTAGAGAGAAATAATGAACTTAACAAGTCTGATCCACCTATGGCTGAATTGGACTCCCATAGTGACATTGAGCCTATTCATGAATTGAACATTTTGAGTTGTAATATCACCTTCAAACTCGAGAGTTGGGTTAGGACCAATGATGAAAGATCCATATCTGTAAACACTATTTCCCAATCTTTCACCACTTTGACTATCCAACATCCTGAACTTCTTGACCAAATCTCTATGAATCTGACCCAAGGTATTTATACCTTCTCGGATGACTATGCCCTTGCTTGCTACCTCAATGCAGTTGAGCCTATGAGGACTTCCATCAGTGAATTGAGTGTTAGCATGATAGAGTCAGAAATCAAGTATCTTAGTCAAAAGAATAAGAATAAAAATTTAAAAAAAGGGAGTTCTAAGGGTGAAAACCACTTTGTGGCAATCTCAGAACCTACAAAAGTAAAAATAAAAGACGTATCCGAAGGTGAAAACCTCTCTGATGTGCCTAAGGATGAGATATTTGATGTCCTTCTGAGTCATTTACAGGACAGATCTCCAGTTCTAATTGAGCCCACTCAATCCATCAACGTGGGAACAACAGAGGAACCACAATTGATCAATGTAGCACAATCCTTATCAGAAGAAGAAAAGAAAAAAATTACAACATTCTTAACAAAAAAGAAGATCAACTTTGCATGGAAATATTTAGATATGCCATAGTTGGATCCTGATCTTATAATGCACCATTTATCTATTGCTCTTGGAGTAAAACCTGTTAAACAAAAATTAAGAAAGATGCATCCACATGTTGCACTCTTGGTAAAAGCTGAATTAGAGAAACTACTAAAAGTTGGATTCATCCGTATTATTGACTATGCTGAATGGATCTCAAATATTGTACCTATTTCTAAACCAGATAAATTAGAGTGTGCACAGACTTTAGAGATGTGAACAAATCATGCCCTAAGGATGATTTTCCACTACCTAACATTGATATGATAGTGGACATGACTGTGGGTTTCGAGATGTATTCTTTAATGGATGGTTTCTCCAAATATAATCAAATAAAAATTACACTAGAGGATCAAGAGAAAATTGCTTTCACATGTGTGTGGGGTACCTTTCATTGGAACGTCATGCCATTTGGGCTTAAGAATGTTGGTGCTACATATCAGAGAGCTATGACATCTATTTTTCATGACATGATGCATCAAACTATGAGGATTATGTTGATGATACTATTGGTGCTCGAAAACACTGACCATTTTGAGGCCAACTAATAGGCACAATAAATGCCTCTGCAATTCTTGCTCAATCGAACCAAGGTTGGTAGGCCTGAATCAAATATGTTGTCTAACTGCACAAATATGCGCATAAACAACAAAATCTCTTCCAAAGGGGTTTTTGATCCTTGGAAAATAAAGTAACCTAATATCCTAATATTCAAATAGCTAGATATTTAGACTAATGCTAGAAAGTAATGCTAAACCTAATTGACTGCTTTGTAAAGAAGATAACAGATAGGATATGTAAAATGAAATTAAAGGAATAGGATGCCAAAACTAGCAACAAATGATTAAATGACCAAATTCCATTTATCAACAAGACCAGTGCATGTTTCACCCTGGGCAATGGAGTCAATCCAATCCTCAACCCTACGTACAACTTTAGAGATAGTTTTACATTTCAAAGAAAATTGGAAGGATTTGATTCAGAAGACAATTTTCAAAATATTGAAATACGCATTGGATTCTGAAGACAAGTCATAAAAAACTCATCACTTTGATTTGCATTCAAATGTGTGTGAACTATTGCAGACAATTGACTGAATTTAACTCCTTAAATGACAGCCCAATTGACTTTGGCCACAAATCAAAAGGATTATTAACCATGCAAAATGAGCAAACCAATTAATAAATCAAAATGCAATAAAATCACACAGCATTTTAAACGATCACAATAAAGAAATCAAGATTAATTTATCCAAGGGACTAGTTGAGGGAATTGAAAACCAATGCATAGATGGAAAACAAAAACAACTTATCTTTTATCGATATTGAAAAATTGGTACACCAGAATCTATGTTGCAATTGTTGAACAATCCTATCCTCTGAAAATTGAAATTCTTGTAATTGTTCCTGCATTGGTCTTGGTATCCCATTTTTATAAAGTTTAGGGGATGCACACAAGCTTCAGACCAATGCGTTTGTTCATAACTAAAATCTAATTTCAACAAACTACAACATTAATAAATATTTACAAAATGATATGTTAACCATAAGGCTAATATACTTAATAAATAAATCTTTGATTAACGCTCTTGTAATAATAATCTTTGTCCTTCATCTTCCAAAGCATTTTTTCGCATAACAAATATCCATCTTTGCAAAACCTGTTTCATTTATCATTTAATAATCCTCTTGCATATAAAACATAATTAGGCATTATGATTCCACTATATCAAAATTATCTTTTGATAAAAATAATTAATCCTTAGGAAATAATTTACGTCTAATTTTTAATTCTAAGGATTAATATTTTTATGATTTACCTTTATAGTTATTATCTCAAAAAATATATATCATTATAACACTACTTAAAGAAACCCTAAATATATATTGCATGAACATTTCATAGGGCAATGTAAAATTCAATATACAAATATTTTGAAAACATTAGAGAAAAGGTCTTATGATCCATCTAATGAAAAAAAAAAATATTTAACCTTAAAGATCAATTCAATCCACTTAGGGCTAACGTATTAAGTTTATAAAATAATTACCCTAATGATATAAAATATTTCTAATATAAAATAATATTACAACCATAAAATACATATAATTAAGGGAATAAAAAATAATCTAACTCTCTAAAAAGCAACCCTAAAACTTACATATAAAAAGGATTAACTAATTCATAAAAATAATAAAATGAAAATATCTATACCCTAAGATCAAAGTAAATGGGTAAGGATAAAATCACTCTTAGGGATTTGCCACAAAAGAATAAATGACAAACCCTAAAAAAACATATACATCATACATCACTAAAAATTTTAAAAACCTTTTCACCTAATTTGGTAAAATATTAATATTAAAAGTACATTAGGTAAAAATGCCAAATTGCATTTAAGGATATGAAAAAGAAAAAGAATTAATATTACAATAAAAACCCTAGACAAGTTAATATTCATCAAATTTAATCTTTATTTCATCACATGATTTTACTTTTAGGGTTTTGGGGTAGATCAAAATTAGAAATAAAATAAACATAAGTAACTATGACACACGTAATTCCTATCTCATAAACAAAATTTAATATTTATTTCAAATGAGATAAGAATATCTTTAATTTATACATTTATTTACATACACACTCTCGAAGAATAATATAGAGCAATTGGTAGGGGTAGGGTCGGGTAGTTAGGTAGGAAAAGGAATGGGTCAAGAGGTCAAGTGTTTAATTGCCTCTCACCATTCTTTTTCATAAAAATGGAAAAATACATAAATTCATAAATAAAGTAATAATCACATCATTTGATTAAAAAATAATAATTAGGGAAGAGATAACTCTTTGTGTAAGAGGTTGTCTTTATTTCTCACCTGCACATAAAAATAAAAATAAATAAGTATTTTCTCGTAACCCTCCCGAAGAAAACAAATAGACTAACTGGTTAGGGGGTAGGAGGGTAGATAGGTAGGAAAAAGGTTAGCTTGAGAGGTCGAGTGTTCAACTCCCTCTCGCCGCCCCTTTTGCTCAATCTATTTTATTTTTTATTTTTAGAATTATTATTTATCTAAAACAAATGTGCATTAGCATAAAGCAATTTACAACCTAATACATGAAAATAAAAATAACAAATGCACACACTTTTTATTCATTTTAGTTTTTATCTTAGGAAAGTTATAAAATATGAAAATTAAACTGACACTTCCTGACAATTTTATATATATTTTGGTCTGAATTTTCAGGTGCCAACAGTGGCTCCAATTGGGGACATGTGTCCATACCTGGACACAGCAAGAATCCAGAGTTCTCTAGAAGAAGCAGACCACTTGAATCATAATGTTAATTTCATAATAAATTAAAATAGTTACTTAAGGCAAATTATTTCAAATAATAACATGTTTTCCTATTAAAAATATAAATAATAAAACCATAAGAAAATTAATAAATTTTAAATATCAAAATAATTTAAGAAACTTTTATTACCTCAATACTTACCTGAACCTCCCTTTCAACGAAATTTATTACCTTGTATATCTTCAAAGTTGGCATGAATGTGTCTTTTACCATGCTCATCCTCCTTCTGCACATGTTGGTAAATACTGCTTGGCTGCATATAAAAAAAATTATTATTTCATTTTATGTTACCCCTTTTGCTTCGGTGATAATGGCTTTCATCTTTAATGCCAGCTCCCATATCACATTGACACCAGCTCCATGTGAATAATTCAGCTCATATTCATTTTTATCTTTTTTTTTAACATGCTGGTCACATTTTCTCCAATCTAATTGCACATTATTATAATTTATGCAATTATTCCTTTTAAAATATTCATCTTCACCGCAAATTTGTAAATGCCACTTGGTTGTGAGTTACTATCCAATGCATGAGTACATTTTTATAATGTTCATCCTTTCCTTGCATGAATTTATGTATTTCATCTGGTTGCTTATATAAACTATCATCGCCTTCCTTCACGTGAGTCCCAGAATGTTGAAATTGATTTTGATAATACATATTATCATTTTGCATATTTGTTTAAGTTGTTTGCATAGAGTATTCCAGATATTGCTTATCATTTTCACCCTCCTGGACACCACCACAAGGCTGCATGTATTTGTTGTGCAAGTCTAGATGACATTCATCATGCTTTTGTTGTTCATTATGTAAGTCATGGGCACGTGCTAAGATACCAGCCTGTTGTGCATGGTCTTGAATTTGCCTCATGTCATATAAAGCTTACTTCTAGATTTTATTCCAACACTGACGTGTTGGCCTACTCTTCTAATCTCTGGCATGTTTTTACCTTTACCTTTATTTTTGATATGCTGGTCACGTTTTTTGCAAATCTGGGCTATTCCTGGGCTCATACACACTCTAATATGATTAAAAACGTTGTAAAAATGTCCCCCATGTTTAGGCATATGGCTGGGGTTATCATTTACAACATGTATATAGTTCGAAAAAATGACTCCAACAGTTTGCATGGAAATACAATTTTGCCAGCCGTTTTTAGAAATCTTTGGGCATTTTTGAGGTTGCCAGCATCTCAAAAACATATGAGATTGCAAGAAAACCATTTCCCATTTATGAGAAAATGTTCGGGGGTCATTCGGGATATGTAGATGATCATTTGCAACTCAAAAATGGTCCTGAAATTAGGCCTCAATAATAAAAACGTGATTCAGATTTTTGAACAGCATCTATAAAATTTTGTTCTCCTTCAATCAAATACATGGATTCACAAAAATTTCATATCTAATATGACTCCACACATCAACGATTGATAATAAAATATTATCATTGCTATATGTGCCATGTTCAAAATATGGTTAATGAATGTTATTATTTTGCAACTTGGTAGATTTCAATAAAATTCAAATGAAAAATCTTTAAAGATATTTAAATATACAAACAATAATTGACAGAAGAATATTTGAGCATGAAGAAACTAAGGTCCAAAAAGTGTACCACAAACAATTTTAGCATTTATGAATACATTCATACCTGGAGCTTATCCATCCAAGTCTATAAAAGTTGAATGTAGAAGAACATGCCTATAATTACTTGAAAAAAAGTTGGTTGTCTGGTCATGGATTTGGGACCTTTGAATTTGTAAAAAAAATCAAAGTTCCAGTGGTGGCTTTTTTAGTGCAACTTATTCTTTTCCTTTGTCAAAAACTTTATTTTGATCATGTAATAGTAGGAAAAATCTGAAAACATCATTATCTATCACTTTACTAATTAAATATTTTCTCATTTGTCTTAAATTACTATATTTTTCTTTGAATATATGATTTTTAGGGTTTAACTCCTTTTGTAACATTCGTGAAATAAAATCCCCATAGTCATAGTTGAAAAATAATTTGTCTACAAATCTCCAATTCTTATAATGAATCATCATATTATTAATATGGATGTTCTCAAGAATTTTATTATAAAAATTATTATCATAGTAATCCCCAAAATCATTAACAATACTGGTGAAATTTTTCATCTTATCTATTTCTATCCTTCAGAATTTGGGGAATGAATGTTTCTTTTCAACGTTAGTCTGATATGATATTTTCTTTCACTTTTCATACAATAATTTTGAGAAAATATAAATATTAATGTTGAATGTATTAGAAAGATTTTCAAAAAGGTTTGCAAGAATACTTACCTGTTGGTAGTAGTACATACCTGAGTTGAACACATCATCTAATGGTAACTTTTCATGAATGCATCCTTTAATATCTTTTTCTTGATCCTTGCATAAGAATACATCAGATGTATTATAATGCAATCCTTTATTGAATGGATTTCATTGAGAATCTTTTTGTGCTTCATCAATGGAAGCAATATTTTTACTAGCATCATCCATTATATAATTTGTATATGGGCTTATTTCATCTCATAAAAATGATTATTGATTATAACTCCATATCCTTTTGAGACCTCATTATTTAAGTGATTTGAAGATTCTCCCGAGATATAATCAAAACTCTTATCCTGTAGAACCTTATCTTCATCTTCACCAGATACATCATGAATGTGTATTGACTTGTTAATATGATTATTCTGATATATTGAGAAAATCTTCATACCATTTCTCTTCACATATTTTTTATATTCAATATCCAATAAATCTGAAATTTATTCCGTACTGAGAAGATTCTCTTCCAGATCATGATTTTCATTTGTTTCCACACAAATCTGATCCGGTGTAGATGCTTCTTCAATCTATTCCCAACTTTCTTCTTTATTTGAATTGGGGGCCTCGTCAGGTTTTTGTTCTATTTTATAATGCTCTTTCTTTTTTTGAATAAAGAGCTTCAAATCAGGATCATCTAGCGAAATTCCCAATTCATGAAATCTCTTCGTAATTTTCTTGTTTAAAGACCTGATGTCTGAGGATATCTCCAAATAAAAACCCATCATCCTCATGAACAAACGAGTTGCAGACTCACCCTCTTCTCTTTCCACATTAAAAAATGCATCCAAAGGAGATAATTCTTCTCCCATAATTCATTCTTGATCTTCTGCATGCTCATAGCTCATGTTGTCTTCATTAGCATCATGAAATTCACATAAGAACCATTGTTCAAATTCTTTCCATGATGAAATACTTTGTACAGGTAAAGACTCATATTCTTCTCTTGCATCATCCTTTAATGACAGGCAAATAATTTCATGGCATCACCTTCAACATCGATTTCATAATCATCAAGGAACATATGAAAAGCATCTAAGTGATCAAGAGTTGGCTCATAGCCATAAAATTTAGGCACCTTCTATGCAAACTTTGATAAATTTGTACTGCATCGAAAACTTTTGAGATCCAAAGGCTCAATGGGAATCAAAAAAAATTTGAAAATTTTCTTAAACATCATGTAATAAAACCTCTATTACTAACTGAAGGTCAAATATTCATTCCTTCTAGGTTCTCTCCCTCAATGGAGAAATTGAAAACTTCTGACCCAAATGGAGTCACCACCTCAAGTCCCTTGAGGAAAATATTTTTTCCTGCTTGCCCTAAGCAGAAATCTAAAAATATTTATATAGAGTCGCCACCTTCTTCATAAGAAGGATAAAATCATACAACTGATTCTGAGTTCTATGTCCAGTAGAGTCTGAAAATTGTCACAATTCACTATCTTGACCAGAAATTTTGAAAATATCTTTCACAGATATTTATCCCCAGTAGAGTCACCAATTTGTTAGTGCTCGAAAATGCTGACCATTTTGAGGCCAACTGACAGGCACAATAAATGCCTCTGCAATTCTTGCTCAATTGAACCAAGGCTGGTAGGCCTAAATCAAATATGTTGTCTAACTGCACAAATACATGCATAAACAAAAAAATCTCTTTCAAAGGGGTTTTTGATCCTTGGAAGATAAAGTAACCTAATATCCTAATATTCAGATAGCTAGATATTTAGACTAATGCTGGAACGTAATGCTAAACCTAATTGAATGCTTTGTAAAGAAGATAAAAGATAGGATATGTAAAATGAAATTAAAGGAATAGGATGCCAAAATTAGCAACAAATGATTAAATGACCAAATTCCATTTATTAACAAGACCAGTGTCTATTTCACCCTAGGCAATGGAGTCAATCCAATCCTCAACCCTACGTACAACTTTAGAAATAGTTTTACATTTCAAAGAAAATTGGAAGGATTTGATTCAGAAGATAATTTTCAAAATATTGAAACACGCATCGGATTCTAAAGACAAGTCATAAAAAACTCATCACTTTGATTTGCATTCAAATGTGTGTGAACTATTGCAGACAATTAATTGAATTTAACTCCTCAAATGACAACACAATTGACTTTGGCCACAAATCAAAAGGATTATTAACTATGCAAAATGAACAGACCAATTAATAAATCAAAATGCAATAAAATCACACAGCATTTTAAACGATCACAATAAAGAAATCAAGATTGATTTATCCAAGGGACTAGTTGAGGGAATTTAAAACCAATGCACAGATGGAAAACAAAAACAACTTATCTTTTATTGATATTGAAAAATTGGTACACCAGAATCTATGTTGCAATTGTTGAACAATCCTATCATCTAAAAATTGAAATTCTTGTAATTGTTCCTGCATTGGTCTTGGTATCCCGTTTTTATAAAGTTCAGGGGATACACACAAGATTCAGACCAATGCGTCTGTTCATAACTAAAATCTATTTCAACAAACTGCAACATTAATAAATATTTACAAAATGATATGTTAACCATAAGGCTAATATACTTCATAAATAAATCTTTGATTAAAGCTCTTGTAATAATAATCTTTGTCCTTTATCTTGCAAAGCATTTTTTTGCATACAAATATCCATCTTTGCAAAACCTGTTTCATTTATCATTTAATAATCCTCCTGCATATAAAAACATAATTAGGCATTATGATTCCACTATATCAAAATTATCTTTTGATAAAAATAATTAATCCTTAGGAAATAATTTACTTCTAATTTCTAATTCTAAGGATTAATATTTTTATTATTTACCTTTATAGTTATTATCTCAAAAAATATATATTACTATAACATTACTTAAAGAAACACTAAATATATATTGCATGAACATTTCATAGGGCAATGTAAAATTCAATATAGAAATATTTTGAAAACATTAGGGAAAAGGTCTTATAATCCATCTAATGAAAAAATATATATTTAACCCTAAAGATCAAATCAATCCACTTAGGGCTAACATATTAAGTTTATAAAATAATTACCCTAATGATATAAAATATTTCTAATATAAAATAATATTACAACCATAAAATACATATAATTAAGGGAATAAAAAAAAATCTAACTCTCTAAAAAGCAACCCTAAAACTTACATATAAAAAAGATTAACTAATTCATAAAAATAATAAAATGAAATATATCTATACCCTAAGATCAAAGTAAATGGGTAAGGAGAAAATCACTCTTAGGGATTTGCCACAAGAGAATAAACGGCAAACCCTAAAAAACATATACATCATACATCACTAAAAATTTTAAAAACCTTTTCACCTAATTTGGTAAAATATTAATATTAAAAGTACATTAGGTAAAAATGCCAAATTACAATTAAGGATATGAAAAAGAAAAAGAATTAATATTACAAGAAAAACCCTAGACAAGTTAATATTCATCAAATTTAATCTTTATTTCATCACATGATTTTATTTTTAGGGTTTTGGGGTAGATCAAAATTAGAAATATAATAAACATGAGTAACTATGACACATGTAATTCCTATCTCATAAACAAAATTTAATATTTATTTCAAATGAGATAAGAATATTTTTAATTTATACATTTATTTACATACACACACTCGAAGAATAATATAGAGTAATTGGTAGGGGTAGGGTTGGGTAGTTAGGTAGGAAAAGGAATGGGTCGAGAGGTCGAGTGTTCAACTCCCTCTCCCCATTCTTTTTCATAAAAATGGAAAAACACATAAATTCATAAATAAAGTAATAATCACATCATTTGATTAAAAAATAATAATTAGGGAAGAGATAACTTCCTGTGTAAGAAGTTGTCTTTATTTCTCACCTGCACATAAAAGTAAAAATAAATAAGTATTTTCTCCTAACCCTCCCGAAGAAAATAAATAGACTAATTGGTTAGGGGGTAGGAGGGTAGATAGGTAGGAAAAAGGTCGGCTTGAGAGGTTGAGTGTTCAACTCCCTCTCACCGCCCCTTTTGCTCAATCTATTTTATTTTTTATTTTTAGAATTATTATTTATCCAAAACAAATGTGCATTAGCATAAAGCAATTTACAACCTAATACATGAAAATAAAAATAACAAATGCATACACTTTTTATTCATTTTAGTTTTTATCATAGGAAAGTTATAAAATATGAAAATTGAACTGACAATTTTATATATGTTTTGGCCTAAATTTTCAGGTGCCAACAGATACTTTAGAAAAATCTATGATTAGAGCTGAACATCTAAATGACTTGAGCAAGATACTAGATAGAATGGAAAAATTTAGTCTCAAACTAAATCCTAAGAAGTGTGCTTTCGGTGTCACTTTTGGAAAGCTCTTAGGATACATAGTTTCAAAGAAGGGCATTGAAGTTGATCTAGCTAAAGTAAATGCTATAATGGAGATGCAACCCCTGAAGAACATTAGTCAAATGAGGACATTACAAGGGAGAGTACAATCTATCATGCGTTTCATATCACAGCTTGCGGATATCTCACAGCCTTTTACAAAAACTTTACATAAAGGTGTGACCTTTGCATGGAATGAGGAATGTGAAAAGAAATTTAACCATATCAAGAAATATCTATCAAATCCTCCTATCTTGATGCCTTCTATTCAAGGGAAGCCATTGATCTTATATGTCTCCACAATAGATACATCACTGGGGGCATTACTAGCACAACATCATGAGAATAAGAAAGAAAAGGCTATATACTATATCAGTAGAACATTGGTAGCATATGAAAAGAACTATTCAATGATTGAGAAAGCTTGTCTAGTTGTGATCTTTGCATCATAGAAACTGAGACATTACATGTTAGCTCATACCACACATTTGGTAGCTAAGATTGATCCATTAAAGTACCTACTAAGCAAAGCTTTCCTTACAAGTATATTAGCCAAATGGGTCATGCTCTTAAGTGAATTTAACATTGAATATGTTGAAAGAAAAGCTATTAAAGACCAAGTTATTGATCAATTGGTGGATGCACCTATGTTTGATGATACACCAATGCAAATGGAGTTCCCAGATTCCTCTATCATGAATCTTTCTTCTAGAGAATGGAAATTGTTCTTTGATGGCTCCTATACACAGAATGGATCTAGAGCAGGCATATTGTTTATCACACCTCAAGGATACTCCATACCTAAAGCTTTCAGATTAAATTTTCCTTGCACAAATAATATTTCAAATATGAAGCCCTTCTTAATGGCATGAAAATAGCAATTGAGTGGAGAGTGAAAAAGATACACATTCATGGAGACTCCCAACTTGTTATCCATCAAGTCAATGATGTGTACCAAATGAAAGATGAAAAGCTCATTCCATACAAAAGAATGGTAGATTATCTAAAGAAATACTTCATATCTATCACATTTGAGAAAATTCCTCGAACAGAGAACAAGGCTTCCGATGCAATGGCAACGCTATCTACTTTATTGTAGTAGCCTGAACACGAGCTACGCTATGAGTTCCTAGTGGAAGCACTATCTTATCCTGCATATAATTCCTCCAAAACCTGCATGATCTGCACTATTGTTGGACATGATTCATCCCAATATAAAAACTTTTTATCTTATCTCAAAAACCAAATCATTCTTGATACCTTTAACCACCATGAAAAGAGATACCTTATCCGCAATGCATCCTGGTACATCATCATTGGTCATGATCTATACAAATGAGGTTTAGATGGTATGCTACTTAGATGTTTAGAATGGGAAGAATCTCAACATGCATTAGAGGAAGTCCATGATGGTATTTGTGGCTCACACTTGAATGGTTTAACACTAGCTTGAAAACTTATTAGGGATGGGTACTATTGGCCTGAAATGGAGAAAGATGTAATCAAGTTTGCTAAGAACTATCAAAAGTGTCAAGTACATGGTAACTTAATTCATTCTCCAGGGAAAGATCTAATTCCCTTTATTACACAATGGTCTTTTCACCAATGGGCATTTGATCTTATAGGATCTATACATCCTCATCCTTCTAATGGACATACCCATATCATAACAACTACAAACTATTTTACAAAATGGTTAGAAGTAGTCCCCTTGACTCAAGCAACTGGAAAAAAAATTTCTATGTTCATTCTAAACTACATCATATGTCAGTATGGTATTCCACACTCTATAGTCACAGATAATGGTGTACAATTCAAGAATAGAGACTTAGATGATCTATGTGCCAAATTCAAGATTACACAACATTGGTCATCTATCTACTATCCTCAAGGGAATGGACAAGAAGAGGCTTCTAACAAGAATCTATTGAAAATATTGCACCATAGAGTTAATAAGATAGGAAGAGACTAGCATCTCATGATCAATCTAGCTCTCTAGGCCTACAAAACAAGCATTAGAACACCCACTGGGGCTACACCTTTCTCTTTAGTTTATGGGTCTGAAGCGGTACTACCTATTGAGGTTGAAATCCAATCACTAAGAATTAGAATGTATGGTCTAGTAACTGATGATGACTATAGAGTGTCTAGGTTGCAATAACTTGAACTACTAGATGAGCGTAGACAAGTAGTGTATGATCATCTCAGATTGTATTAGAAAAGAATGTCTAGAGGCTACAACAAGAAAGTCAGACACAAAGAATTTTAGGTTGGTGATCTAGTCTTGAGAGAGAATCCTAAAAATCAATCACATCGAGAATGCAAGGGGAAGTTTGAACCCAACTGGCTGGGTCCCTTTGTTATCACTACTACTTTTAGCTCTGGAGCCTATCAACTCTCAACGACTGAAGAAGAACAGCTCCAAGAACTAATCAATGTTCTCCATCTGAAGAAATTCTATGCCTAAGGCATTTAGTGTATGATAAAATGTCCTGAAAAAATGAACATCTTGGTGAAAACCTAGCAATGGGCACTTGATGATTCCCAAAAAAATCCAAAAAATACCAAAAATATCAAAAAAATTAGAAAAATTAAAAATAAAAAAAAATGAGAAAAAAGAGAAAGTGCCTTGGTGAAAACTTGGAAATAGGCACCTTGGTAGAAAAAATAGAATCTCTGCCAAGATGGTGAAAACCCAGCAAATGGGTACCACTTGTTTCAAAATACTCCATCTATCAGTGCAATCTTGGTCTTTCCCAGCTTTTAGTCTTGCTTTAGTTTGTACATATCTCTTGGTTTGTTTCCGAATATCCTTGTTTCAATGAAGTCAGTCTGTACACCAATCAGCTCAAGCATCTATATCCTATCAATGCTTAACACTTGGGGGCAATCAATGTCATATCTTATGGCCTCCAGTATATCCTAGACAAGTCATATCCAGTCAGAGTCCTTTGAAGCTTTATCTGAGTTAGTCAGTCAATCTCCTCTCCAGAAAGGATTTGCATCTACAACAATGCAATCAAACACAAATTGAAAACAATCTATGCTTTTTAAATGCTTTTATCTCCTTGTATGCTTACTAATTCGCATTGAGATTTTTTCATATTATGTCCTTTGAGCTCTTCGATGATGTCCTTTACAAGATTTAGAGAGTGATGACTAGGGGCATAATCTTTTCTTTGTCTTCTTCTTGTATGTGAAAATCTAACAACTTTGGAAATTCTGGATTGAAATGGTGTCTGTTTGTAAGAGCTTCTATCTCAAATTGGATGGCCATGCGTACCTCAACCATTGATACCCACAAAATTCAAATAATTTTGATCTAACTATTGTCTTTTTGAGTGAGTGAGTTCTCCTACTGTGAAACATGATCTTGCCTAAGGATGTGAATGATAAAGGGTCACTACGGGTAATTCACACTAGATTTAGAATGATCTCTTGACTATTTGATGTGTTTGACCGCAAAGCGTATTCAGATCATCACAACGTTTATGTTTTGATGCTTATACAAATTGCTATATCAAAATAGACATGATATTTAGGTCATCCTAGTGTTTATTCCTTGGTGCTTATATCTAATCCGACATTCCAAAAATAAAATCAATATTCATATGTCCATGGTTGTCTAACCAGTGGGTGTTGTATTGATTCTTGCACATACAAATTGATATTCATATGTCTATGGTTTCCTAACTAGTGGGCATTGTATTGATTTATCCGATTACCTAAAAATTCAATGATGACAAATGATCGACACATGATCAGTGACTAGGTCCTAGGTCCTAGGTCCTAGGTTTGCATTTCATTTTGCACTTTGCATGATCTCACAAATTGCTTGAACACTTAAATGATTTTTCAAATCCAAAAATGCTAAACATGACACAAGGATTGAGCATTGTATGAAGGTTCCTCCAACGAAACAACAAGTAGAACCCATTTTCGGGATCAAAATTGAAGTCTGACATCGTTTACTATGTAAAAATCATGATTTAAAATTTTTGGACCCAAGATAGTCTACTGCTTGCAGAATCGACCTTCAATCATCAAACGAATCCAAAATTCAACTTAGCTGATTATCTTACATCAAACTATCAAAATTTTAACTTGGTCAACTATGGTCAACTCATGGTTTAACCTAGTCAAACTTGGTCTCCATGACCTCTAAACGATGCAGAACACGTTCTCGAACATGTATAACCACTTATCAAATCAATTAACATGCTTCTAAACTATAACACTAACTTTTCTTGTCATATTTCAATTTTAATCCCAAAGGGGGCATGGTATTTCACATCATTCAAGTCTGTAAATCTAAATCTGTAATCAATCTTTCTCTCAGTAATCAAGACAAAAACCATGTCTAGTTGCTAACTCATCAAAATTCCTCATTGCTTGGGGCAAATCTATCATTGCTTGGGGCATATTAGATTCATTGAGATCCATATCAATCTAGTATCCTAATCTATCTTGTAAACTATATCGGCTTTTCATAATCATCAGTTCATTAGTGTTATTTCCTTGGTTCTTCATAACTAAAGGGTTCAGATGTGATACCAATGTGATTCTTATTGATAATTAGGTCTGGAATCGGTCACTCACTTCTTCATAATCATAAGGTTCAGAATCAGGTGTTTTGACACTTTTTCATAATCATTGGTTCATTGCTATTATAGTCAACATTATCTTTGGTCATTCAAGACCTAACATCTTCAAATCTTTCAATCATTTTCTATCTCAGAATCGGTTCATCTTTCAAATCAGTTTCATATCATACACAGACTATCTTTGAACCACTGTGCTTCACACAATAATTCAAAGAGGGGCAAAATGTAATACCCCAAAAATGGGCTATAGGTTCATTAAACTCCTACATCTACAAATCGAACGAAATCGACATCAAAGTCCTAATCTAAGGCACATCTAAACATCATTGAATCTTAATTGATTATTCTTAATTCTGCATCAGGGAATATTCCTAGAAATATTCCTATTTATCTTAATTATCTTTAATTTAATGATTATTTGGCGATAAAGCTAATTTATCCTAAAGTTTGATTAATT
This sequence comes from Chamaecyparis obtusa, assembly GCA_027943335.1. Lineage (NCBI taxonomy): Eukaryota > Viridiplantae > Streptophyta > Pinopsida > Cupressales > Cupressaceae > Chamaecyparis > Chamaecyparis obtusa. The sequence continues at coordinate 54,952 of BSBK01002581.1, read as the reverse complement.
GAATATTCTAAATATTTAATTAATTAGATTTAATACTACCACTTAATTATTTAATTAAATTTAATTACATTTATTCCTAAATTATATTATTTAATTCTGACAATAAACAAAAAATCTTATGACTAATTCATTAAATTCTTATTTAATTAATTAAAGACAGTTGTCAAATTTAATGATATAGTTTTCGAATAAAAGTTTGATTTAATAATTGACTAACCCATAAATCAATTATTTTAATTCAAAAATTAGTTAAGTTGAGGATAAATCACTTTATTTATTTAATTAATTCATAATTAAGTGTGCACATTCAAAGAGCAGTTAAACTCAAAATCAGGAAATCAATGCAAGTTGTTAACTTTTGGAAACTCAACATCTATTTTGAGTTTAAAGCTGATCTAAACTTCTGATTTGAGTTAAAAAGTTGTTCTTGCATGATTTTGCATAATTATGTGAGTTAATCATATCTAATTTCTTGTTGACTCAAAAATTAACTTGATTTCATCAAGAGTGATTTATGACTTTTCTCATGCACCTTCAAAGCCCTAGATTTCTATAAAATCAAGGCTTCAGCTCTTCTAAAAAGATCCACAAAATTGCATCCTCACGCTGGTGAATTGGTGATTGAAGAATCCATCTTTTGCGAATCCAAGCTGTTGTGAGATTTTTCTTTGTTTATGAGCATTCATATCATTTTTAGATCAATTGCATATCATATCAGTTTCATCTAGACTAGTTTCATATCAATTTCTTTCATTATAATTGCATAGAAAATACAAAAATATAGAATAAATTTGCATTCATTTTGTATCCATCTTCTGCATTCAAATCCTTTGTTTAGGTGTTGCATTGTCACTGGTCTCGGTCTGATCTAAGAATATCATACTCACATCTACTAGAAGGCATTAAATTGCTTGGTTAGCTTAGTTTCTATTTCATTGCACGATTTTGAGTTTTGCTAACCTCTAATGTTTTACTAAAGTGTTGTGTCTACAGCTAGGTACAAAATGCACACACACAATCCCGAGCAATTCCTTTTGTGAGAAAGTCTATTGGTCATACTTTATCAAAGTATGCTGCCCTTTTAATGTCAGGAAAGACTCTGGAAGAAATTGGTTTTATATAGGAAATTATTACACATCATGTGTTTGTCAAAGAAGCAGTAATTCCATTTGAAAAGTTTCAAGATTGTGATGTAGTGCTTGGCCTTGAAATGAGAAGTACAGGAGAAGTGATGGGAATAGACTTTGAATTTGCAATGGCATTTGCAAAGGCACAAATTGCCTCAAATCAAATATTGCCCCTTGTAGGGACTGTGTTCCTAAGCTTTAATAATATAAAAAAATCAAGTCTTCCCATAGTTGCAAATGGTTTTATTGATCTTGGATTCAAGATAATCTCAACTAGTGGCACAGTAAAATTCTTGGAAATGCAAGGAATTCCTATGGAGTGAGTTTTGAAACTCCATGAAGGGCGTCCTCATGCAGGTGACATGATCACCAATGGTCCTCATAATTAATTATAATAAAGGCCTTATCAAATAAATGTAATGAGATTTCTGGATTTAACTGTGAAATTTTTTATATCAACGAACTATGATCCATCATCATAATGAAGAGCCAGAGAATAGTGATGAATCATGAAGTATGATCCAAAATGTTGATGTGAAAATTTACACATGGTTAAATGCAAAAATTTCATTACATTTATATCATGGACTAATGAAACTTTATGTTATTAATACTCTTATAACTTGTTTTTGAATGGTGTAACCTTCACGTCTTAATAGTGTCAGAAGTTTCAATAATATCTACAATTGCAAATACTACCTTGGCTTCACATTATGTTCTGATCTCACCATGCATCTTCATGGTGGTTACTAGGTCTTATTATAGGTTATAATACATCTCTCATTTACTTGTTATGTTTTGTTCGAAATCTCTTAGACTATACTATGCAGTTGTATACAGTTCATTTGGTAGTAGTTAAAATACATATTTGTGCAATTTATGATTTTCAAAATGATTGTCATAAACCACAGGGTAAAATTCAAAGACAAACAATATCTTGTATAGAAGCCAAATCAAAAACATCAATTTTCAAATAGCCTTCTTGCATAGACATGACAATGCTCACAACAAAGTGATCATTGCTAATCAATTAGAATAAGACACATAAATATGTATAATCGATGATGCTATGAGAAAAAATCACCTGAAAGTTCAAGGAGGCTATTAATATTTCTTTTTGACAATGATACCTTAGTTCCTGAACATCCTTTAGCTGACAAAGCCCTTTCTTCTTTTTGGCATGCCATAAACAAGGCCTGTATTTGACAATGATATTTCAAAATCAAACTATAAAATATGGGATAGAGGACAAGGATTATCAAACCACTAATCTAAATTCATATAATCATATTAATCAATTGGCAAATCCATTTTATATAGCATCAGATCTATTTCATATCTTTTATATGAGAAAAAATATGCAGATGCCCTAATCAGTAGGCTTATATTCTGTAACAATGTTTCAATAATGCCATTCATTCAATGGTTTATGAGGGCAATAATCAGAGGTAGCAATCAAGATTATATTCTCACTTATCTAGGTAATTATAATATATATCCAAATTCAAATTAGGCATCTTTCAGGACTGAGCATCATAAGTTATATCAGACGGCATTCTGCATATAAGTAGAGTTTGCAATCATGGTCCATTATTAATTTATTATTGAAAATTTATCTTAATTTCAAATATGGTATTCATCTATCTATAGTTTCTTGTTCAATCAGAATTCCTATTCTTTCATTTAATCAGCAAGACCTTCCATCTCTTAACTATGTGCAATTACACTATAGATCATAGACTCAGTCATATCAATATTGATAAGGATTATAACATTGATGAAAATTTGAGAGAATCAAACATCTAGTGGTGGAAATAATATCATTTATTGTTCTATGCATGAGGGAAGTAACATTAATATAACCACCATATTAATACATTCATCTAAGGTTTCTCACTAAAAATTATTTTTTCTTATCTAACTAAACAGGAATTGTAGAAGTCTTATATACCAGTCTCTCAAGCATGACATTCTAAGTAGGGCCTTAAAACTAGAATCACACTTGCCATTTTGAAGTAGACATGTAGACCAACTAATATATTCAATATTAAGCAAAATCCTAAGAGGATTCCAAAGGGACATTACTAGTGTGGGGTCTGTTTCTTGGAAACACTTGTAATCATTGATGCTAGTCACAAATTCTGGTATAAAGCCTCTATACAACATGAACCTATCAATATTGATTAATGTTGCCTATTATCATTAGATTCTGGATGTATTGCTCCAATTTCATTCTCAGAATTGAAAATAAAAGAAAGCATGTTTCAAAGGTGTATACTCAGAATCTATTTTCATAAAGGGGAAATCACAATATCAGCACTATGGGTGTTGGAGATTTGCCAGCAGGCCAGTACTGACTGTATGTTTTTCATTGATGACAACATATGGAAAGTAGCATGTGTGGAAGTCTTATGCAGTAAGCTTTCAGTATATGTAGCATGGACATGATATAAGCATGATATCATGGGCACAGAGGTTAACTGTTAGTACAGACAATTATATAGCAGCTGGTGTTAGCAGTGTTCCTGACAGAGTAATAGACAATGTTATGTGTATGGTTGTCCATATAGTTATCATGGATACTTTCACACTTGGATATATGTTGAAGACATGTAAGTGATGTTTTAGTTATGGACGCATAGTTTGTTGATGAGTAGAAGTGAAGTTATGCAGTTGCTATTCGCCAGCAGCAGTTTCCTGTGTTTGTTCAGAAGAGTCGATAGAGATTTTATTGGTTCTTAAGTTGTGCCTATCTTTAGGGTATGCACCCTTGGAGTTAAGCTTGGAGAAGTTTTATTGATGTTTGGTTAAGAGCGCATGAGTTAATTCACCTTTCAGAGAAATTTCTAGTTGTTTTGGTAGAGTTAATAGTGTGTAGCGTACGTCTACAATTATTTTATTAGATAGGTCCCAGAATGTGTTGCATGCATAGTAGAGCCAATAGAGTGTTTATTGGAGTTTATTATGGTTTCTCTAATATGATTTCAAGGTGGTTCTAACAGGTCGACTTGATTATATCATTTGGAGGAAAGATATTTATATGCAGTCATTTGTGATTGCTTGAGTGTGGTTCATAGTTAATTAAGTAGAGTAGAATAGAGTGTGTGAAGTGTTGAGCCATCTGAAGAAGGTCTATGTGACCAAGTAAAGTGCTTGTGCTATTCATTGGAACTGATCCAGATAGTAGGTCAAAGCATAGTTCACCAAGATCTAGATATAGTGTGTATCTATTATTCAGAAGGTTGTAGCCTTCGCCCCTTCAAGCAATGAGCTCTTGGATAGTGTGTCATCTCCCCTAACAGGGACAATTGTAAAAGACTCCTAATAGGGTTCGACCCTTGACCAGGTCTACTATACTTAATATATTGTAAAGCTACTCCTAACAGGGTAAAGGATCTTCTAACAAGGATCATTATACACTAGTACAGAATATTAGTGGGTATCAAGTCCCACTAGGGATTTTACCTATTTGGGTTTCCTCATAACCAAAAGATTGGTGTTGTGTTCATGTGTTCTTTCATTATGTTTATGCTTTATGTTTAAGTATACTTAATTGGATAAAGAATTGAATCTTGTAGATAACTGATTCACCCCCCCCTCTCAATTATCTCTTGGGACTATTCCTAACAATTGGTATCAGAGCAAGGTGCCTCGAAGAGAAATTTTAATAGCTTGAGGTTGATCAGATGGCGTACTTTAGGAAAGAAAGTCCTAAGTTTGATGGAGAGAATTATCTTGATTGGAAGAAAAAGATGGTGACTCATTTGCAGTGTATTGCTTTTAAAGTTTTTAATGTAACTATCAAAGCAGCCAAGATTCCTACTTTAGAAGACCTTGCAAAAGATGATGCCACTGACACACAAAAGGAATTGTTTCATCAGAATGCTATAGCTAAAGAAGCCCTTATCAGCGTCCTATCTGATGGTGAATTTTTAGAAGTTAAAAAGGTAGATACAACCCAAAAAATATGGAAGCACCTAGAATACATATTTGAAGGAGACAAACAAGCAAAGGATGCACATAGAAAGACATGGAATAAAAGGTACAATGGATTAGAGATGTTGCCTAAAGAAAATATTAGAGCTTACAATCAAAGAATAAATGAAGCAATTGCTGGAATCAAGAACAATGGTGGAGAGATTTCAGAGGACATTATGGACAAGTTAATGACTACCCTCACTCCTAAATATGAAAGCAAGATCAACATCCTTGATAAGACCATGCAGCTTACATCAAATTTCAAGAGAGAGACCTTGATCAACAAAATCTCATCTTTTGAGATTTCAAGATTGAAGATAGAACCAAAGAGTGAGACAGCTTTCAAAGCAACAATTCATGGTAAGAAATCTACAAACACTTCTGGTAATTTTGATGATGATGATGAAGAGAAAACATTAGATGATTTTATTGCTATGATTTCCTAAAGAGAAAAGAAAGGAAAAGGAAAATATGAAGGTCAATTACCATTTAAGTGTTTTTCATGTAATAAGATCAGTTACTTTGCATCTAAGTGTCCCACTAGAGCTAGAAAGTTCAAGAAGGATTACAAGCCTAAGTATTCTAAGGAATGCTACTATGCTAGAGATGGAGTTTCAAATGAAGAATCTAGAGAATAAGAAATTACATTCATTTCTATTATAGACAAAATGAATAACAAGATAGCTCATGAAGATAAGAAAGAGAATCAAGAGCTAGCATTGATTTCACAAGCTGACATAAGGATAGACTAGATTATAGACAGTGGCTGTTCACATCACATGACAGGTGATAAAGCCAAGTTTATTCATTTGGAGAAATATAATGGCGGTATGGTCAGATTTGGAGACAACACTCCTAAACCAATAGTTGGTAGAGGATCCATCACCTTGGATGGAAAGAATAGTACTGATGATGTTCTTTATGTTGATGGTTTGAAATATAACCTTCTCAGTGTTGGATAGTTACTTGGAAAAGGCTATCAGTTGGAGTTCAAAGATGACAGTATTTCTTTCACATACTTTGACTGATTAATAAAAATTCCTTTTTCTATCTGTTGCACATTTAGTCCCAAAAAGTATTTGATAGGACCAATCATACTCATCTCAAACTCATTCTACATTTCTTTGGCAAATTTAGCACTGAGCTTGTCATTACCTCCAAAGATAATGTCATCAACAAATATAGCTACAAATAGTAAACCTTCAGATGTTTCTCTAATGAATTGGTTACAATCTGTTGCTCCTTTCTTGAATCCAATGTTTGTTAAGTATCCATCTAGTCTCTCATACCATGCTCTAGGGGCTTGCTTAAGTCCATAGAGAGCCTTCTTCAATCTGCATACCATATCAGGTCTATCTAATAACATGAATCCTTTCGGTTGCTCAATGTATACTTCTTCTTTCGAATCTCCATTTAGGAATGTTGACTTGACAACCATCTAATAAACTTTGAAGTTTTTGACTATAGCATAGGCTAGAAACAACTTAATATCTTCTAATCTTCTCACAGGTGCAAATGTGTCTAAATAATCAATGCCTTCTCTTTGCACATATCCCTTACATACTAATCTTGTTTTATTTCTTACTACTATGCCATCTTCATTCATCTCATTTTTGAATATCCACTTTGTTCCAATCACATTCTTGTCACTAGGTCTTGGGACTAGTTCCCAACTATCATTCTTAATAATCTAATCAAGTGTTCTTTCATAGCATCATGCCAATCTGAATCATTACAAGCATCTTCAACACTTAGAGGTTCAATCTGAGATAGTAAACATACCACTTCATTGCTAGATGAGTTCTTTGCTTGTGATCTTATTAAGACTTTTCCACTCTGATCTCCAATGATGTCTATCTTGGAATGACTTCTTGATGTAAACTTTGGAACTTTAGGTGATGCTGACTCATTAGCCTTAGGAATTTTTTCTTCACTTGTCTCAGGATCATTGAATAATACATCAATACTATAAAACATTTCCTCAATGACTGTTTCACTAGTGGAGGGTCTAGGCTCTTCTTCAATCATGGGTGAGTAATCATGATATCTTTCTTGAATCATAAAATTTTCATCAATCTTTACATGAGCACTTTCAATGATCTTTTTCAATCTTAAATTGAAACATCTATAAGATTTACTTTTAGTAGAGTAACCAAGAAAAAGACCTTCATCACTTCTTGCATCAAACTTGCCTACTGCTTCATCCCTCTTGATGTAGCACTTGCTTCCAAAGATTCTGAAGTATTTTACTATGGGAACATTACCAAACCATAGCTCATATATTATTTTGTCAGCGCCTGGCCTCAATTGAATTCTATTGATAGTTTAGACTATTGTATTGATTGCATCTTTCCAATAGATGTGTGAAACTTTTCCTTCTATCATAATGGTGTGTGTTGTATCAAGAATGATCCTATTCCTTCTCTCTATAATTTTGTTCTGCTGAGGGGTTCTAGGTGCACTTAACTGTCTCTTTATGCCATGTTCTTCACCGTAATCATAGAATCTATCAGAGGTGAATTCTCCTCCTCTATCCAATCTCAAACATTTTATCTTTAGTCCAGATTCATTCTCAACCTTAGCTTTGAATATTTTGAACTTCTCAAAAGCTTCTGACTTATCTTTCAAGAACGCAACCCACATCATCCTAGTATAATCATCAATAAACAAAATGAAATACCTTTCACCATAGTATGATCTTGTTTGAGTTAGACCACATAGGTCTGTATGAATCATATCTAACTTGTTCTCTACTAAATTATGCTTGCTCCTAAAAGAATTTCTCACATGCTTCCCCATCACACATTCCCTACATATAGTATCAACTAGCTTTGCTATGCTAGGTAGATCTCTTACTGCCTTTACATTGCTTATCTTTACTATGTTATCAAAATTGATATGACATAGTCTTTTGTGTTACAACCAACTTTCATCAACTTTAGCAACAAAACAACTTGCTTCTGAATTGAGTTGAAAAACATTACCTCTTGTCTTTGATCCTGATGCAATCATAACACCATCTTTATTGTTAATGATCTGAAGAAATTCAAGATGGATGATTGAAAGCCAGTAGGAACACCTATGATTACTGGATGCAAGCTTACTAAAGAAGATGACTCACCAATAGTAGATATAACATTGTACAAGTCTATGATTGGTAAACTCATATATCTTACTCATACTAGACCTGATATTTCCAATGCAGTTGGCATAGTTGGAAGATTTGCAGTAGAACCTAAGGAAAGTCACCTCATGGTAGTAAAAAGAATATTCAAATACTTGCAGGGCACTATAGATTATGGTCTATGGTATCCTAACTTAGAAAATGTTGAGCTTCATGTGTACACTGATGTAGATTGGGTAGGATGTGTTGATGATAGAAAGAGTACATTAGGTGGATCAATGTTTCTTGGTGATAGACTTGTCACTTGGACAAGTAAGAAACAAAATTGTATTTCTCAGTCACCAGCAAAAGTGGAGTATGTTGCAGCAGCCTTGAATTGTTCTACAATTGTTTGGATCAAGTAGATGATAAAGGATTTTGGAATTCAAATTGATTATCCTATTCTTATTCAATGTGATAACACTAGCACTATCAATATGTCAAAGAACCCTATGATGCATGCAAAGGTAAAGCACATTGTGATCAAGTATCACTTCCTAAGAGACAAAGTGGTAGGAAAAGAAGTCAAGTTGGACTATTTGAGTACTAAAGATCAATTGGTAGATATATTCACAAAGCCCTTTCCTAATGATACTTTTGAGTATCTTAGGGAGAAGTTGGGAGTAATTTCCTTCCCTGATTCTACTTAGAAGAAAGAAGGAAAGGCATCAGTCCTTAGGGACTATGGAAGGTTGACTACTCTACCTTAGGAGTAGTACCAGTGCTTAAAATGAATGGTGCCCTTTTCCATTGATGTCAAAAGGGGAGTAATATATAGAATCATGAAAAATATAAGTAAAAAGAGGAGTAATATACTAAGGGGGAGCAGTATTTAGTTATGATAGCAGTACAGTTAAGGAAATGGAGAATATTAGAAAATATTGTAGCAGTTGGAGGATTCATCTTTGGGGGAGGTTTGAAGAGGAAATCGAGAATGTTATAAAAGAAATGTTCATTTGGGTTGGTGGTGGTTTTTCATTCCACATGTTGCCATCAATGCCAAAGGGGGAGATTGTTGGAGATTTTCCAGTAGGCCAGTACTGACTGTATGTTTGTCATTGATGACAACATATGGAAAGTAGCATGTGTGGAAGTCTTATGTAGTAAAATTTTAATATATGTAGCATGGACATGATATTAGCATGATATCATGGGCACAGAGGTTAACTATTAGTACAGATAGTTATATAGTAGCTGGTGTCAGCAGTGTTCTTGACAGAGTAATAGACAATGTTATGTGTATGGTTGTCCATATAGTTATCATGGAGCCTTGTGTTAGAGTAGTCATATTATAGCTAATAATTAATTTATTTAATTATTAGTCTATTATTCTCTACACTTAAGTTAGACTTAGGCATCTCATTATTCTTTAGGGTTTTCACCTTTAGGGTTTTTGGTATCCTTTTATAAGGATTCCCTCTTTGTATTTCATTCATTCACTTATTGGATCATAATAGAGATTGCTCTTTGCATGTCCATAAGATGTCTCTGGCTTTTTGGCCTCCATGATTTTTCTTGCTTCTATGCTTTGCTTCTTCCATGTGACAGGGTTATGCATGCAGGTGTTCTTGAGAGATTAGTATTTCACCTAATCTAACACCTTGCACGCTTGGATATATGTTGAAGACATGTTAGTGATGTTTTAGTTATGTACGCATAGTCTTTTGATGAGTAGAAGTGAAGTTATGCAGTCATTATTCGCTAGCAATAGTTTCCTATGTTTTTTCAAAAGAGCCGACAAAGATTTTATTGGTTCTTAAGTTGTGCCTATCTTTAGGGTATACGCCCTTGGAGTTAAGCTTGGAGAAATGTTATTGATGTTTGGTTAAGAGTGTATGAGTTAATTCAGCTTTCAGAGAAAGTTCCAGTTGTTTTGGTAGAGTCCACAGTGTGTAGCGTGCATCTACAATTATTTTATTAGATAGGTCCCAGAATGTGTTGCATGCATAGTAGAGCTGATAGAATGTTTATTGGAGTTTGTTATGGTTTCTCTAATATGATTTCAAGGTGGTTCTAATAGGATGACTTGATTATATCATTTGGAGGAAAGATATTTATAGGCAGTCATTTGTGATTTCTGGAGTGTGGTTCATGGTTAATTAAGCAAAGTGTACGAAGTGTTGAACCATCAGAAGAAGGTCAAAGTGCAGTTCACTAAGATCCAGATATAGTGTGTATCTGTTATTCAGAATTTTGTAGCCTTCACCCCTTTAAGTAGTGAGCTCTTAGACAGTGCGTCCTCTGTTAGAAAGTAAAGTCCACCAAGATAACTGAGAGGGGGGGGGGGTGAATCAGTTATTAGATAATTATAAATTTTATCATCTTCAACAACATTAAACCATATAAGCAATATAATTACCAACCATAGAAATATATTCATACACAATAACATAATGACACAAGAAATGTTGACTAGGGAACCTCTTGATCAAAGAGTAAACCCCAGTGGGAATAATGCCCACAAAAGATGAACTAATATGAATATTCCTTGTAAAAGGATGGACTCTATTAGGAGTCTTATGAAATACATTCAATACATATGAATCCCTGTTAGGATCTTTTGAATCCCTGTTAAAAGATTCTAACCATGTTAAGAGTTATGGAAGACAAAAGGACCCACTGCCTAAACAACTTCAGGGTAAGATCACTGAACACACTATCCAAATAATCTTTACATTACTTAATAGAATGATATGTTACCTCTTTGCTAACTATACCAAACTGCACTCACTATTACATCAGATCTCAATTTTAGATCTCTGTACTTCGCATGTCTTCCTTCACAAATTCGCTTTCATACTTAGCTCTTTTCTTCACTTCATGCATACAGCATCACACACAACCATTGCTACCATATCATAATTAAACACTTACACACTTTTACACACTACAACAAGGAAATACATTCCTTCCTTTACACCACACTCAAATAATTACAAATGAGTCGGCATACAATTACAAAATAAAATTTTCCACACGCTATGCCAAAATTACACAAAACTGTCGGCTTCCAAATACAATAAATCTTCACTCGTGTGACCTCAAAGTCTATGCTTTCATCCAAATCACTATCAATGTGTCTTCAACTTCCCTTTAACTACACAAAACCAGATTCCATCCCAATTAGGATATATCATCTGATTTCCACAAACCGCTACTTAGGAACACTGCCTGAATACTGCTTTCACCAAAATGATCATAACTTCCATGAATAAATGAATTACTATCTACGCTCTTAACCATAGACATATAACATATCAAAGAGTATATCCTCAATGTCACATAGCTCCAACTACAATAACTAACATGCGCTAATCCAAACTCTATCTACTTTTCTACAAGTCTTCGGTAAATCTTTGTGTTGACATCAATGACAATCATAGTCATGAATGCAACAACAACTTCTATAGAATGGCTACCAAACATTTAGCATTCATTCCTAACAATCTACTCCATTGGCAGTGATGGCAACATAGATGAAAAACATCCAATGTTCCAAAAATCCAACACTGCAACACTACTTCTTCAAATCCTCTTCATCAATCAAATCTTGCTTCATTATCCTATTCAGTTCTCTCCAACAGATGTTCCAGATTGTTTTTCATGTATACTTCTCCCCCATTTTCATCAATGACATAAATTTCATCACTATGTCAAAAGACACTTTTCAAAAAAATACATTTACTAGAGTCCTCATGACTCAGCTCATATACACATACTCCCCCATAGAGGAAGTACCAACATCCAGTCCAGAAGAAAGATAAGGCTCATATACCACTAGATGGATGAAACCAACTACATCACTTCTCAAAAGTAGGCTAGGGCATAACCCCAAGCATACCTCTCAGATAATCAAATGTATCCTTAGGCAAAGGCTTTGTGAATATATCTACTATCTGCTCCTTTGTACTTATGTACTCAAGTCTAACTTCTTTCTCACCAACTTTCTCTCTTACAACATGATACTTAATATCTATATGCTTTGTCTTAGAATGTAATACATGATTCTTAGACATACTGACTGAGTCAGTGTTGTCACAATGTATGACAATAGGCTCAACAAATTTTATTCCAATATCCTTCAGCATTTGCTTCATCCAAATTATCTAGTTACAATTATTTGCTGCTACTACATGTTCTTCTTCTGTTGTGCTTTGTGAGATACAATTATGCTTCTTGCTTAGCCAAGAAACTAATCTTAGTCCAAGGAAAAATCCTCCACCACTAGTGCTTTTCTTATCATCAACATTACCTCCCCAATCAGCATCTGTATATGCACATAGGGTAAAATCATCAGATTTTTCATACCATAATCCATAGTCCATTGTGCCTCTTAAATATCTCAATATCGTCTTTACTGCTGCATAATGTGATTCTCTAGGTTCAGCTTGAAATCTTACTACAATTTCAACTGAATGTGCTATCTCAAGTCTTGTATGAGTCAAATATTGCAATCCTCTAATCATAGATCTGTATTTCTTCTATTCTACTATAGGAGTCCCATCTGTGCTAGATAACTTATGTCTGGTCACCATGGGTGTTCCAACTAGTTTACAATTCTCCATTCCAAATCTTTTCAACAAGTCATTCAAGTACTTTGTCTGACTTACAAAGATACCATGATTGTTTTGTGTTATCTATAATCCCAAAAAGTATTTCATCTCACCAATCATACTCATTTCAAATTCAGTCTTCATTTCATCTACAAATTTGTCACTAGCTTCATCTTCTCCTCCAAAGATAATGTCATCAACAAAAATAACTATAACTAACAAACCATTTTAAATTTCTTTTGTGTACAGATTACTATCAGCTGTTTCTTTTGTAAATCCCAATTTTAACAAATACTTATCCAATCTTGCATACCAAGTTCTAGGTGCTTCTTTAAGTCCATATAAATCTTTCTTCAATTTACATACCATGTCTCCTTCTTGAGTTAAAGGAAAACCTTTAGGCTACTCAATGTAGACTTCTTCTTCCAATTCTCCATTTAGAAATGCTGACTTCACATCCATCTGATATACTTTGAATTTCTTGTAAACTACATATGCCAAAAACATTCTTACTACTTCAATTCTGGCAACAGGTGCAAAGGTTTCTTCATAGTCAATTCCTTCTTGCTGTGAGTAACCCTTACATACCAATCTTGCTTTGTTTCTTACTACTTCTCCTTGTTCATTCATCTTGTTTATGAATACCCATTTAGTTCCAATAAATTCTTGTCTTTAGGTCTAGGGACCAATTCCCATGTCTTGTTCTTTTCAATCTGATCTAGTTCCTCTTTCATAGCATTAGTCCAACTTTCATCTTCACAAGCTTCATTAGTAGTATTAGGTTCAATTTGAGAAATCAAACATAACTATTCTTGTGCCTTATTTTGAGTTAGAACTCCTCTTTTGATGCTCCCAATAATTTGTTCAAAAGGATGATTCCTTAACAAACTCTTGCTAGGAGTCACTGTCTCAGATCTCTCTTCAGATGTAGGTTCTTCAATGACTTCACTGTGGCTTTCATTCAACAAATCACTGTCAGTTTCATAAAATAATTCAGTAGATCCAGTGTTAGGTTTAGGATGAGCTTCTTCATCAGATTCATAATCAAGCATTCTTTCCTGAATTTTGAACTTTTCATCAACTTTAACATTTGTGCTTTCAACAATAGTCTTGGTTCTTTTATTGAAACATCTATATGCTTTGATTTTCAAAGAATATCTAAGAAATATACCTTCATCACTTCTAGGATCAAACTTTCCAATATCATCATATCTCTTTATATAACATTTGCTTCCAAAAATTCTAAAATACTTAACTGAGGGTGCATGTCCAAACCATAATTCATAAGGTGTCTTGTCTATGTCTGCTCTGATTTGTACTATGTTCATTTTATACACTATTGTGTTCACTACTTCTCTCTAGAATATCTTCACCAAATCATTTTCAAATAACATAGCTCTTGCTACCTCATTCACTGATTTGATTCTTCTTTCTACAATGTCATTTTGTTCAGGTGTTCTAGGGGTTGAATAATGTCTTTTAATGCCATTTTCTTCACAAAAGGTGTTAAACTCTCTAGAAGTAAATTCTCCACCTCTATCAGATCTCAAACATTCAATCTTCATTCCAGATTCATTCTCATCTTTATTCTTAACAATCTTAAACTTATCAAATGCTTCAGATTTTTCTTTAAGAAATGCAATCCTCTAGTCCTGGTAGGACCGCTCAAATCTATATGAACAATCTCTAGCTTCTCTGTAGATGTAAACTTCTTACTGGGAAAAGAACTTCTCTTCTATTTAGCCATTACACATTATTTGCAAATCATGTTAGTAGGCTTCATAATTTTTGGTAAATCTCTTACTGCAAGTGTAGTACTTACTTTCACAATGTTATCAAATTTTATATGAAAAAACCTTCTATGCCATAACCAACTGTCATCAATCTTAGTAAAAACATGTCATCTTAGTAGGATTCAATTGAAATACATTACCTTTGGTTCTAGATCCAGTTCCAATAAGATTTCCATCTTTATCCTTTATCACACAATTTTTCTCAGTAAACCAAACTTGATATCCCTTATCAACTAACTATCCAACACTCAAAAGATTATGTTTCAATCCATCCACAAAATAAACATCATCAGTATTAGTCTTTCCATCAAGAGTAATAGATCCTATACCTTTAATCAAACAAGGTGCATTGTTTCCAACTCTAACAACTCCTCCATCATATTCATTCAACTTTATGAACTTTTTCATGTCTCCAGTCATATGATGTGAAAAACCACTATCTATAATCCAATCAGCTTTCTTTTCTACTTGAGAAACTAAGTCTTTTTCTTCCTTAACATTAGTTTCAGGATTCTCTTCTTTAATTGCTACAAATCCTACGTCATCATTATTTTCAGTATCACTTTCACTTAAAGTTCTTTCTATACTAGCTTCAAGATCTTCATCATTAGCATAATAACATTCCTTAGATCTTCTAGGTTTGAAATTGTTTTTGTACTTTTTAACTCTCTTAGGACATTTAGATGTAAAATGACCATATTCTTGAAGAGTACAACATTTAAATATTTTCTCACCATCTGGTTCTCTTTTCACAAGAAAGGCAATACCTTCTTCAATCTTCTTGTCTTCTTCATTTCTAGATCTGTTGCTGCCAGCATAATCTCTACTCACACTGATGCTTCTTGACAAAGTAGGTTGAACACTAAGAGTACTGAATGATGTCTCCATTCTAGGTAAGTCTCTTGATAATCTTAGGTTCATTTCTGCTACTTCCAATCTTCCAAGAAGAGTCTCTCTTGTAAAGTTTGTTGTACAAGGTATGACTTGTTCAATCATCTGTGTTGTCTGCTTAAATATAGGAGTCAATGTTCTCAAAATTTTCCATATCACTTCATTCTGTATCTTTGTTCCTCGATAAGATTTTATACCTGTAATAATTTTTGACATTCTACCAATATAACTTCTAATAGATTCATCTTCCAACATTCTTATATCTTCAAATGCACATATCCAATTATGTAATCTAACTCTTTTTGCATGTTCATCACCTTCAAAAGTAGAGTGTAAAGCTTTCCAAATTTCATGAGACTTTTTTAAACATTTTACCTGACTGTACTCATTCTCTGGAAGTGTTTTCAATAGTGTTTCTTTTGCAAGTATGTTACACATGAATAGATCTCTCTCATCTACAGTACATGTTTCAAGATTGTCCTCTTCAATGATAGTCTTATCATTCTTTGTAATCAACCAATAACCTAGTCCTAAACATAGTAGATGTGTCTTCATCTTTTCTTTCCAGCTGTCAAAATTTACTCCATCAAACTTAGGGCTTTCTTTCCTAAAATTCGCCATGGATCTCCTTAAGCTATTAAACTTCTTTTTCAAGGACCTTTCGCTCTGATACCAATTGTTAGATAGTAAAGTCCACCAAGATAACTGAGAGGGATGGGGGTGAATCAGTTATCAAATAATTATAACTTTTATCATCTTCAACAACATTAAACCATATAAGCAATATAATTACCAACCCTAGGAAGATATTCATACACAATAACACAATGACACAAGATATGTTGACTAGGGAACCTCTTGATCAAAGAGTAAACCCTGGTGGGAATGATGCCCACAAAAGATGCACTAATATGAATATTCCTTATGAAAGGATGGACTCTATTAGGAGTCTTATGAAATACATTCAGTACATATGAATCCCTATTATGAGATTTTGAATCCCTATTAAAAGATTCTAACCCTGTTAAGAGTTATGGAAGACAGAAGGACCCACTGCCCAAACAACTTCAGGGTAAGATCACTAAACACACTGTCTAAATAATCTTTACATTACTCAATAGAATAATATGTTACCTCTTCTCTGACTATGCCAAACTGCACTCACTATTACATCAGATCTTAATTTTAGATCTCTGTACTTCACATGTCTTCCTTCACAAATTTTCTTTCATACTTAGCTCTTTTCTTAACTTCATGCATACAACATCACACACAACTGCTGCTACCATATCATAATTACACACTTACACACTCTTATACACTACAAAGAGGAAATACATCTCTTCCTTTATACCACACTCAAATAATTAGAAATGAGTCAGCATACAATTACAAAATAAAAGTTTCCACATGCTACTCCAAAATTACACAAAACTATCGGCTTCCAAATACAATAAATCTTCACTCATGTGACCTCAAAGTCTGCACTATCATCCACATCACTATAAATGTGTCTTCAAATTCCCTTTAACTAAACAAAACCAGATTCCATCCCGATTAGGAGATATCATCCAATTTCCACAAACCACTACTCATGAACACTGCCTGAATACTGCTTCCACCAAAATGATCATAACTTACATGAATAAACGAATTACTATTTGCACTCTCAACCATAGAGATATAACATGTCAAAGAGTATAACCTCAACATCACATAGCTCCAACTGCAATAACCCACATGTGCTAATCCAAACTCTGTCTGCTTCTCTGCAAGTCTTCAGTAAATCATTGTGTTGACATCAATGACAATCATAGTCATGAATGCAACAACAACTACTAAAGAATGGCTACCAAACATTTAGCATTCATTCCTAACATCCTCTCCCCTAACAGGGACAATTGTAAAAGACTCATAACAGGGTCCAACCCTTGACCAGGTCTATTGTACTTAATATATTGTAAAGATACTCCTAATATGGTAAAGGATCTTCTAACAAAGATCATTATACACTAGTATATAATATTAGTGGGTATCAAGTCCCACTGGGGTTTTTACCTATTTGGGTTTCCTCATAACCAAAAGATTGGTGTTGTGTTCATGTGTTCTTTCATTGTGTTTATGCTTTATGTTTAAGTATACTTAATTGGATAAAGAATTGAATCTTGTAGATAACTGATTCACCCCCCCTCCCCCACTCAAATAATTACAAATGAGTTAGCATACAATTACAAAATAAAAGTTTCCACATGCTACACCAAAATTACACAAAACTGTCGGCTTCCAAATACAATAAATCTTCACTCGTGTGACCTCAAAATCTATGCTATCATCCACATCACTATAAATGTGTCTTCAACTTCCCTTTAACAGCACAAAACCAGATTCCATCCTGATTAGGAGATATCATCCGATTTCCACAAACCGCTACTCAGGAACATTGCCTGAATACAGCTTCCACCAAAATGATCATAACTTCCATGAATAAATGAATTACTATCTGTGCTCTTAACCATAGACATATAACATGTCAAAGAGTATAACCTCAACATCACATAGCTCCAACTACAATAACCCACGTGCACTAATCCAAACTATGTCTGCTTCTCTGCAAGTCTTCGGTAAATCACTATTTTGACATCAATGAGAATCATAGGCATGAATGCAACAACAAATGCTATAGAATGGCTACCAAACATTTAGCATTAATTTATAACATCCTCTCCCCTAATAGGGACAATTGTAAAAGACTCATAATAGGGTCCAACCCTTGACCAGGTCTACTGTACTTAATATATTGTAAAGCTACTCCTAACAGGGTAAAGGATCTTCTAACAAGGATCATTATACACTAGTACAGAATATTAGTGGGTATCAAGTCCCACCAAGGTTTTTACCTATTTGGGTTTCCCCATAATGAAAATATTGGTGTTGTGTTCATGTGTTCTTTCATTGTATTTATGCTTTATGTTTAAGTATACTTAATTGGATAAAGAATTCAATCTTGTAGATAACTGATTCAGCCCCCCCCCCCCCCCCCCCCCCGCCCTCTCAGTTATCTCTTGGGACTATTCCTAACAATGGGAAGATCAAACTAGTAATTACAAGATAATAGCAGTAGTGGGTACATCTTATATATAACCACAAGGGTTCTCCTTGTTATGAGTAACATCCTGAGTTGACAAACTCATTCTTAGAGGTATCATTGTTTTGCTTCGTATTGTTGGAGATGTGTGAAGATCATAGAGCTTATGTCTGTGCATTGCAGAGTTTGTTAGAGGCTTTATCAATACCAATGCAGATACATTCTCTAGCATGTGGCTGATAAAATATTTCACTAGTTGGCTCAATCTGAGAAGATTGATGTGTAGTTAAGTAGCTTCCCATTTGAGGTGGACTTAGACCTCGTATTTGCTGAGTGGGGAGTTTTTTAAAAAGATGCATGATAAATGTTGTCAGAATTCAATACAGAAATACTTTTGTAATTTTTGGAGTTCATTTTAATAGCAGAAAAAAAGATCATTTGTAGATCAATTTAAAAATTTATAATCCTGTGAATTTTGAAAGAACATTTTTAATGGCAAATCTTTATTGTCAGTTGTACTTTTAAACCTGCACTTCAAGTCTAAAAATGAAACCACATGCCAACTGTTTGACAAATGAAAATTTACTTTTACCTAAAATGGACAGTACTAGAATTCTAGTAATCCTAATTAAAGCCAGAAAAAGCTCACTTACCATAAAAATTATTGTAAGTTCAGCTTTCGCTCATATGGGTTGGACTGTCACTATTGGGATTTTGCATTCAAAAGGAAAAAGATAAATCTAAACCAAAGATGGATGTCCTGTGACCTATGACCTAACTAGATGGACCCAAATAAGGAAAAATTTCCACCATCCTCTATCTCCCGCCTTTCTCTGCCTCTTGTTACTGCCTAAATGAACTACCAAAATGAACTGCCTAAATGAAAATGAATGAGCATTTGAAATAAGTTTTAATTTGATACAATAATAATAGTTTCCATTTCATTTATAATAATTGAAATAACTTAAATATTTAATAGGAAATTTTAATTTTGTCTAAAAATATATCTTAAAATACACCTTTTTATAGTAGTGAATAATGTACCTTATCTTCTCAACATAATAAAGCATTATAATGTTTCAATAATGTTAAGTAGATTCACTTAATATTTTTTAATTATCAATTACTTTTTAAAATATATGTGTAGAGCCTAGTTTGGCTTTACGTTTTGAGCATCGGTCTTTTGTGATAAATTGATTAATTAAATAACTTCATCTAAATCTAGAGACTTTGTTTCCCAAGTGGATATATATAAACACTGATCTACTCCTTTCTTTCTCCCTAATAGTCCTAAGCACATGAATCCATCAAATTTAACACCTTTCAATTCTAGTAGTTTAGTGTTTTTTGGTGTCATCATATGAGTTTCATTAAATCATAAATGGGGCTATCAAAATGCATTCTCACATGCTTGTATGGTAGGATATGTGTTAATTAGATGCTTAAATTTTATATATTAATAATAACACATAATAATATTGTGACATCGCTATTAGAATACATTATGTTTTGAGAAGAGTTTGCATAAATGAAGAGTTCAAACTATTTATTAAAAATTCAGTATCTCAGAGACCCCCTTAGTCTTGAAAAATCAGAGGTGAAAAATTCTTGCCTACCTTAGTTATTGGTCCTTAGCTATCTAGCCTCAAGATAAGTGTGTGGATCTTTCTTTGGATTTGACACTTCTAGTACTGGAGAGATTACCAAGCATTAGGGATTTGGAACCCATGACTCAAATTACCAATAGGCTTGAAAATAGGCAATTCTACATTGCCAACACTGTTTAATTGCTCCACAATATTTTTTCCCTTCTTTTAACATTTTCTTTTCAATTGTAAAGTTTTTTAAGTGACATGTTTATTTTCCTTAAAAAATATTAATATAAAAATATATTATTATTTTGTATCTTTTGTATAAATTTTTATTTTTATTTAATATTTGTTATATAATGTTATTTTAAATCATGTAATAGATATTAAACTAATATAATAAAAATTGATAGATACAAAGGTCAATGTGGAATTTTTTTAGAGCATGAGAAACCACTTCAAAACAGTACACCATGACTAGAGATTAGTTTGATGGTAACTAAATTACAAAGAATCTATTTAGGGTGATGTGTAGAACTAGCTCTCAAATTTTTTGGTCTTTATTTTTTAATTTAAGGTAAGTAAAATAATTTTAATTTTAAATTTAAATTTGATATATTTAAAATAATAATTTATGTTTTAAGGACAAAATGTTAATTTTGTCGTAAATATCTTAAGCTTTCAAAATAATTTTAAACACTTATATATGCGATATATGCACCTCCATAATTTTAATTGAAAAAGGTTATTTATATTGATGCAAAGCATCCCACAACCAATAAGTCAAAACGCATTTCCAAAAGGACAAAACAATGATTTCCAAAAGAGGTTCCAAAACCAATATCCCAAGATGACTTAGGCTTGCAATCACTTTCACTAAAAACTAATTATTGAGTCATTTATTTAGTCATTTTAGTTGTGATTTTACCTGATGACCAAATTGGTCATTTATTTAGTCATTTATATTTGTAGAACATGATCAGTTTTAGTCACATGACTAAAAAAATTGTAGAACATGATCAGTTTTAGTCACATGACTAAAATTTTTAGTCACTTGGTCATTTATTTGCCAAATTCTACTAGTGCCGAAAAAACATTTTAGTTTTAGTGAAGAGTTGTGGGTACCCTCCCCATCAAAGTTTTTTCCTCTAACCTAGGATTTCTATGACACCAAGAATCTATGTGTTATGGGTGTTTGAATCATTGCATGAGTTATTATTATTTACTTTATGTTATTTCAATTACAGCATATCGGTAATATTGAAAATACTATCGACAAACTAGGAATGTAACTACATGTTTGAGATTGAAAGTTTTAATTGGTGCAATTGTTTAAGTACTGATTCAGCCCCCCACTCTATACCTAATCTTTCCAATCAATAGTTGGTATCAGATCTTTGTTCTCTAGAGGGAAAGTTTAACAACTTGAGAGTACATCTGGGAACATGGAAAGGTATAGGAAAGAAAGACAAATGGAAGAAGCCCTAGATGAAGCCCTTGCAAAAAATGAAAATCCAAAGAAGAAGCTATGAGAATTATTTGATAAAAGAAAAGAACTCATATAATGCCTTCAGATAATTCTATAAAATAATGAAGAACTATCAGAAAAAAGTAGACATTCTGAAGAAGTTGATGCAAGAATTGCAGATCTATTGGAAAAGAATACAAAACTAGCAAAATACCTAAATGAATCCCAAAAGGAACTTGAGAGTCAAGCTATAGGGATGACTGAAATACTTGAAAGAATGAATATTGTTAAGGAAACCAAGGAAAGCCTTGAAGATGATAAGAGAAATATGGAAAGAATGATAAAAGACAGAGATGACATCATTGAGAGATTACAAAATGAGAATAACACACTAGGTGAACAAGTGAATGACACAAATGAAGAAAATAGAAAGATACTTACTGAAAACAAAAATTTGAGAAAGGAAGTTGAAACCTTAAAGACCAATATGAAAGTTGAAAAAGAGGTTAATGATAGACTCACTAATTTTGATCAAAGCATGCAAAGAATTGATGAACAACTTAAAAATTAGAGAAGATCTAGAGACACAATTGGCATAGGATATATTGGTCACAAAAAATTCAAAATCAGTGAATCATCAAAAGTAGTAGCAAAAAATCCATCAAAAAAGTCAAAGAAGCCTATAGATGCACAAGGAAAGAAACCTACAAAACCTACTTGTTACAATTGTGTAAATCTTGATCACACATCAAATATCTATAGAAGTAGAAGAATCAACATTCCAAATGGCACACCCTTTAATGGACATTGTTACAATTGCAATAAGTTTGGACATCAGGAAAGAGTATGCAGATCAAGATCCAATAATATATCATGTGAAAGAAGTTTTATAGGTTATTGTTACACATGAAATCATCATGGACAAAGCCAAACACTATAAATCAAGAACTCTACTAAAAATAATACCAACCAAACCAACAAGAACATTGAGAAGAAAAGGAAATGTTCAAGTTACGTGCAACATTTGTGGACACTTTGGACATATGGTGATGAACTGAAGATTGAGAAATCTAAGAGGAAATTCAGGACCATGGAGATCAACTGGTATGATATGTTTTATCTATCACAAGTATGGACATATTGCACAAAATTGTAAATACAAACAAGCCAATAATGTGGATAACAAAGGAAAAGTGGTGATTAATCCAGAGAAAGAAAAAAGTAATATGAAGAAAAAGTGGATCAAGAAGGAAGGAGTCATAAATCAAGAAGGAAGCCATCTAACCTCTAGGGAGGAGGACTCTATTGGAAAGTTGGCTATACTGATGTATATGACTTAATATAGTGTTTTCATTATGGCAACAAAGTCATATAGTAGTTTGGAGTCAGTGCACTTGATGAGAAGATCAAAAATCGGTTAAGTGTTGAAGACCAAATAATGTATAGAGTTCTTGTAGCTCAGAGCATTAGTGCACGTGCGTATGACCAAGTTATGGTATGCACCCTAGAAGATAAGTTAGTTAGACTATATTAATGCTTAGTCTATGACTGCATGATTAGATATGCAAGTATGAGGAAGATACAGATAGATGAAGTTACACAGCCAGTGAGTGCTAGTGAAGAATAGAGTAAGCACCCGACTGTTATCATTTTGAGTTGTGGTTATATTCTATTGATGTAAAGGCTATGCACCTATTATGATTAGATTTCTGACATATATATATATATATATAGAGATAGAGATAGAGATAGAGATAGAGATAGAGATAGAGATAGAGATAGAGATAGAGATAGAGATAGAGATATAGATATAGATATAGATATAGATATATATATATATATATATATATATATATATATATGTGTGTGTGTGTGTGTGTGTGTGTGTGTGTGTGTGTGTGTGTGTGTGTGTGTTTGTAAACACGCTTGAGCCAATTCATTTCGAAGCATTATATGTAATAGGTCTAAGGGTTGACCTAGTTGTTTATTTTGTATGGCATATAAATATAAGATGTGCCCATTGTAATTAGGATGGAAGTTGATATAGAGTTGTGATAAGAAGAGTAGAAGTGTGTGAAGAGTCTATAAGATGTATTAGAGCTTTGCAAGAGGTCAAAGCATCAGCGCATCAAAGGAATTGATGTGACAAGCAGTGTCATAGTGACAGTTCATCCAGCAGATATATTGTGTATCTAAGATTAGAAGGTTGTAGCCTTCACCACTTGAGTAGTGAGCTCTAGGAAAGTGCACCCACTCCCCTAACAGGGACTATTATAAAAGACTCCTAACAGGGTCCGACCCTTAACAAGGTCTACTATACTTAATACATTGTAAAGCAACTCCTAACAGGGTTAAGGATCTTCTAACAAGGATCACTAAACACTAGTACAAAATATTTGTGGGTGTCAATTCCCATCGGGGTTTTTACCTATTTAGGTTTCCCCATAACCATATTGGTGTTATTTGTTGATTTTATGTTTCATGTTTATCTGGATGTTCACTTAAGCATTTAAGTTTAGTTTAAAGATTAAAGTAAAAAGATAAATATACAGTGAACACTAATTCACCCCCCCCTCTTAGTGTTCCCATTCCTAAAAATTGGTATCAGAGCTCTGGTCCTTAGAAAATAAGTTTAACCACTTGAGCAGACCATGGACAAAGTAGAAATGAAACATCTAAAAAGAAATCTGGAAGCTTCTCTTGAAGACCTGGACAAATATGAAAGAGAAACTGAAGAACTAAGGGAAAAAATCAGTGATGCTCAATTAGTCATCAAAAGGCTAAGGAAATATTTGAAAGAATGCTCTACCAGTGATCTAAGAACAATGGTCAAGAAGTTGAATGAAGAAAATAAATCCTTAAAAGAACAACTTGAAGAGTTTGATGATAAGTTGACTAACAATCAGGAAGTCTATAATGAACAAGTCAAAGAGAACCTCCAACTCAATGAAGAATTAAGGCAAGAAAACATGGAAATCTTGGAGCTAAGAAACAAAAAATAAAGCTTGGAATTTGAATTGAAAGAAGCAAAGAATCATATTGACAAACTTCACATCAGTTTTGATTTGATAGAATCTCAGTTGTATGCAAGAAGAGCTAAAGGAGATACTAGTTGCATTGGATACAATGAAGCACAAAATTAGATTGATAACATGTGAGAAAGAATGAAAGCACTAGAAGGTACCTCAAATGCTAAGGAGACTAGAAGTTAGAATAAAGAGCTTATTGAACCACCTAAGAATGAGTGAAAGCTAGTAGACCACACTTTTTATGCATGTAACAAGCATGAACACATAGCAAGGAACTGTATAGAGGTAAGACCTTTTAATGGTTACTGTTATTCATGCAATAAATTTGGTCATAGAGCTATGAATTGCAAGACTAGTAAAAAGAATAGGATTTAGCATGATCAAAGAAATCATAATTAGACAAATATAAGAAGTTCTTAGAACATTACATGTCAGATATGTAACTATAATGGTCACTCTGCTAGACAATGTAAAATGGTGAGTCATGTCAATGCGTCAAGGAATATAAGGCCTCCAATCATTTGTCACTCTTGTAACAAGGCTGGACATATCTCAAAGTTCTCTAGATCAAGGACGCAAGGTCAGGAAAGCCCTAAAAAGACCAAAGAACCAGTATTGGATCCCAAAGGAGAAGTTAATTTTGTAAAAGCCTCAGATGATACAAGCTTGATTTGGTTAGAAGGAAAGAAGGACAAAGTTGATGAGTATGTATTGGATGCATCCATAGTGGATGCACCCTCTACATCTAAATGAATGACCATTAGGGTCATAGGGGGAGCTAATTTAGCTCTAGACCCCTGCGTGGCTGGTATACTCACTCTCTGAGTATGCGCCTTTGAACTTAAGCTTTTGGTGAATAAAGGAACCTTCGTGCAAGAGCGCACATACTGATTGTTCACAAAACAAAAGGTGGAAATTTTTAAGTGACAGCCTGGTTTACGTGGCAAGCATTAATGGTGAAATTTTCACTTTAAGTACATAGAAAGCTTTTTGATTACTCATTGCATTTGAATTCAGAGCATTTGGAGATTAGAAAGAGCTTTAGGAGTTATTGTGAAGATTTTTAGATTGATCTATCAGTGATTAGTAGTACATTTGATCAGTTGTAGAAACCCTAATTCATCGCGCTGATTCAAAAGTCTTCAGATTATCTCAGAGAAAATTTGGAAAGCAATAGAACAAGTAAGTGATGGCCACTCCCATAGTATTTGATGTTGCATAAAAGAAAAGATATGTGTTTAAGAAGCATCCATTTAAGTCTACCCTAGATGATTTAGAGGGAGCATTCTCCCACATGCCTATGGGCATTATGCATGTCAAAGACATTAGGGCATACATTTACTATAAGAAGGAACTAGTAGGATTGGACAGACTAAGGGTGCACATGGAAACCATGCTAAAACTAGAAAAAACCTTCATGGATGAATATGCAAAGTGGAATGATCACCCTATAGTGGAGTATGCTACGACATATGAGTTCTATGAGATAGAATGGATTAAAATAATTCTAAGCAGAATTCATGATGACCTATTCTGGATAGGTGATGTACTAGTAAGAATTAGTAGTGACCTAATATATGAGATGACATGCCTATCTAAGACTGGCGTCATCCTTCCTGCAGGCAAGGATGTTAGAAAAATTGTTGAGAAAACATGTAAGTCAAGGAGTGATAGGCACGGGATGACAATTGAGCCTATTGAACAAGCTAACATCAAATTGATGTCTATGATACTTGGATATAGGTTTCAACACACTAGTAGGGTGAATAGTGTGTTTGCGGCCACAATTCTAGTAGCCATTAGACTAGTGAAGGAAGATGGAGAGCTCAATCTATGTGAGATATTGTGTGCATAGTTGATTGATAACATCAAGGCAATCAAGCATGATAAGACCAAGATATTCAAGTTTGGGCCTTTGATCATTTACATGTACCTTCATATAGTTGGGAAAGTATCAGATTCATATTTGGACAAGTCCATTCCAACCATGCCACAGATATCTTACAAGGCATCCAGTGAAATTACATTGAGAGATTACATAACATTGGATTTGAAGACCTTCAGGGTCAAGATGCAAATGAGGTATAGAATTCTAGAAAACATTTTTGAGAAATACAAGGATACTATTTGTTTTATGGTTGAAACAGATACAACATGCATGGAGGAAGTTGTACCTAGAAAAAAGTGGATTCATCCACTTGGATATGAAGTAGATGAACAAGTTTTAGAGGGATATGCTTAATTTTTTCTTTCATCTCCTACTGACCCTAATGAGCCAAGGTGTGGAACTTATGAGGAAAAGACAAGAGAGATAGATGCTAAACTTAATAGCACCGCAACAAAAAGAAAGGTTGCTAAAGTCACCTCAGAGATCTTGAGAATACATGGAGTGTCTCAAGTAGATCTAGACAAATAAAAAGAACAAAAGATTGCTTTGGAATTAGAGAGCGTAGATGCAGCAAAGGCATAATCACATGATCCCAAATTGAAGAAGGTAAAGATAGAGAAATCTGATGAAAAAAAGGATAAAACTGATGATACTCCCTCTACACCCAAGGAAACCATTGACCCTACTGCTCCTCCGGAGTATAAGACAATGGAAAAGAGGAAGAAAGAGGTTGGCACCAGTCATCCATCCTCATGAGCAACAAGAAGTAGAAAGAACACTCAAGCTCCTCCTGAGGTAGCTTTCAGACCTAGTTTAAAAGTGTTGAGTACAAGAATCATAAATGAGGGAAGAATGGATCAGGTAGGGAAGTTCTATGATAAATACAATGAAATTGACAAGTCAGAGACTCATGGCATAATCATAAAGCATATGATCAAGTTCAAAAGGATAGTATTGGAACTAAAAACAATGATTCCAAACAAAGTTTGGAATATCCTAGAGTCATTGAAGAAACAAGCCATTGAAGAAGATCTTAGGATAAGAGAAAAGATCCTAGATGAAAGTCTACAAGTATGTTCCTTAGAAGAAAAATCACTACTATTAGATCTGGTGAAGCCTCATCTTAGGACCAAGACAAGAACATTGAATATAATGGATAAAAACTATGAATTAGTTGTTAAAGAAATAGAGATAGCCTTTGAAAAGGTCTTTATGAATAGGCACATGTATCCACCTACTGTTCCCAAAGAACAAGTATCCATAAAGGAAGTCAAGGTGGTAGAGCCCGCTAATGCATTAGTAATAGGTCCTCAGGATTTAGCACCTGTAGTAGAAGCACAATCAGAGGCAGATAAGTTTGTGCCCACTACAGAGTCACAAAAAGATAGCACCATTATCATTGATAATGTAGAGATAGCCATGGCGGCCACTCACACTGAGTTGGATAAGTTTGAAGAAGCTTTTGTGAGCACACAAGATGTTGATATGTTATGTAGCAACACACCTCCCACTCATTAAGAAGAAGTCTTGATTGAAGATATAATAGATGAGAAAGAAAAAGAAAAAATAGAAAAAGAAGAAGAAAAGAGAGTAATGAACCATCAGTTGAAATAGTCAAGGTAAAACAAGAAGTGATGGTTAGCACTCCCATCACTCCCTTAATAGCATTGTTGTTAAGTTTGACACTTGACACATCAAGTTTGGACTCATGGAGAGAAGAAGATATGATAAAATTTAGTGTCCTAGCCATGGAAAAGGCCAAAGAAAAACAAGTGATTAGGAATCCCCTCTTGGTAGAATCAGTAAACATTTTGAACAATTTGTTGCTAGAGGACAAGAAAGTGTCAAAGATACACTTTGTTGATGATGTGAGTACAGTCATCTCACATTTCAAAAGTAATTTCTCAAGCCTTGAAGAATCTGCATCCTTAGTTATAGAATAAAAGTACCTAAAGAAGAGGTTGAGTGAATTAATGAGCAACTTTGCACTTGACCTAAGCTCACTCAAGACTAGTCAAGCATCCTTAAAAGAGTTTGCAGATCAAGGAAGAAAAGTCATTGCAGAATGCATGGATCAGGATAAGCTTACTAATGCCCATTTCAAGAAAATAAAAGAGGCAGAAGCTATGATTGAGCAAGTGAAGAGTTTAGTGAAACACACATCCACAGATGTAAACATGTGTAATAATGTATACCAAGGGCAAATAGATAAGATTGAGAAGGTAGAACAAGAAATGTCAAACACTAGGGCAAGGAAAACACAGCTCAGGAATGCTCTTGCGCCCTCATTAGATATACTCAATTAGAACATCAAGGAAATAGATTCCACAATAGTAACATATGATCATGCTCCTAGTACTGACTTGGAGAAGATGGAGAAGCTATAGTATGTGCTATGCACCCATCTCCAGATAGTAAACTCTTTGATCACATTTTGGAAGAAGGAGATCCAAAACCTAAAGATAGCATATTTGGATGTTTTCCCTCAGTGAGTATGTGTACATACAATTTTTGAAACACCTTTTTCATTAATGTAAAATGGGGAGTTGTGTATAGAATATGGATCATAATATGTATAGGGAGATATAATTGTATGTATAGAAGACAAAAAGTTTTTTGTATTAAGGATAGTTAGCAACTTGGCCATATTCCTTTGTTGGCATCAATGAAAAAGGGGGAGATTGTTGGAAAGTTAGATATATTGATGTATATGACTTAATATAGTGTTGTCATTATGGAAAAAAAGTCATATAGTATTTTAGAGTCAGCGCACTTGATGAGAAGATCATAAATTGGTTAAGTGTTGAAGACTGGATAGTGTACAGAGTTCCTGTAGCTCAGAGCATCATCACACGTTTATACAACTAAGTTATGGTATGCACCCTAAAATATAAGTTATTTAGACTATATTTATGCTTATTCTATGAGCGCATGATCAGATATGCAAGTATGAGGAAGATATAGACAGATGAAGTTATACAGCCAGTGAGTGCTAGTGAAGAACAGAGTAAGCAGCTGAATGTTATCATTTTGAGTTGTAGTTATATTCTATTGATGTAAAGGCTATGTGCCTATTGTAATTATATTTTCAACATATATATATATATATATATATATGTGTGTGTGTGTGTGTGTGTGTGTGTGTGTGTGTGTGTGTGTGTGTGTGTGTGTGTGTTTTTAAACACACTTGATCCAATTCATTTGGAAGCATTGTATGTAATAGGTCTAAGGGCTGACCTAGTTGTTTATTTTGTATGCGCATATAAATATAAGATGTGTCCATTGTAATTAGGATGGAAGTTGATATAGAGTTGTGATAAGAAGATCAGAAGTGTGCAATGAGTCTATAAGATGTATTAGAGCTTTGCAAGAGGTCAAAGCATCAACGCATCAAAGGAATTGATCTGACAAGCAATATCATAGTGACAGTTCATCCAGTAGATATAGTGTGTATTTGAGATCAGAAGGTTATAGCCTTCACCACTTGAGAAATGAGCTCTAGGATAGTGCATCCACTCCCCTAACAGGGACTATTGTAAAAGACTCCTAATAGGGTTGGACCCTTAACAAGGTCTATTGTACTTAATACATTGTAAAGCAACTTCTAACATGGTTAAGGATCTTCTAACAAGGATTACTAAACACTAGTACATAATATTTTTGGGTGTCAATTCCCACCAGGGTTTTTACCTATTTGGGTTTCCCCGTAACCATATTGGTGTTATGTGTTGATTTCATGTTTCATGTTTATGTGGATGTTCATTTCAGTACTTAAGAATTTAAGTTTAGTTTAAAGATTAAAGTAAAAAGATAAATATACAGTGAACACTGATTCACCCCCCCCCCCCCCTCTCAGTGTTCCCATTCCTAACAGACTCATCATCAAACTAAGCAAGTAAGTTTTTGCTTAGGCCAATAAGAAATTGTCAAATTCAATTATCCCTTTATAAGTAAAGATAAGATGGACCACATGTTATCATATTATAGATATAGTGGAACTCATTCTAGATACAACTAATGGAAATTAATTAGTATAAGATATCACTGCTTTATCATTTTGGAGATGAATAGTTATTAGTGACCAAGTTTCACTATCAGATTGAAAGGAAATTAATTGGTGGAAAAGTATCACTATCGAACAAAAGAGATGACTATCCAAAAAAAAGTTATTGTTGAAGAAATTTATTGCCTAAATAGCCATTTGTACACTTTTGGAAAATAAATATGCGTCAACACTATTCATTTTTTACCTTATTTTTTGTAGAAATTGATTGAGTAGCATCTAAGAGTAGAAGAGTAATCCATTGAGAAATATTATTCTCCATAAATTTTCATAGAAGTGATTGAAAATATTTTTTGTGACCTAGCTTATCAAATTAAGTTGAAGTTGTAGAAGAAACTAGTGGAGAACTTGCATTCGAAGAATCTTTTAAGAAAAATGGAAACAACTATTCAAAACCCTGTAATGGTAAGCATTAATGATGAACTAGCACCAAAATTCAAATTGTACCCATTGAAGGCAGCTGAGAAAGCTAATTCTAGAGCCCTATCATCACTACCTCCAAGAATAATGCTTATAGAGGACATTAGAAATTTCATTCAAAAAAAATTTGTAGAATTTGGAGAAGAAGAAATCAATAAAACATACTATACAGAGATGAGCACTGAAGGGAAGTTGAAGGATGAGCATAAGAATCTAGAGATGAAAGTATTGACATATATGGTATTTCTACCAAAATTCAATGAAGAATGGATTAGATATGTATTGAGTCATGTGCATGAGGGGTTTATGTGGTTAGAGGAGGAAAGACCAATCAAAATTTAAAAATGCATAACTCATATGGTCACTGGTCTACCGACAAAAGGAAAGGAATGCACCCTACGTGTGAGAAATATTGATGAGATGAGGAAAATCATTGAAACATCTTAGTATGGGGAGCTATGAGAGTTGACAAGGTCAAGGAACTAGAGACACAATTTGCAATGATGATCATTGGTTACAAAGTTTATCAATTGTTAGAATTTAGTAATCTTTCCTTGGTTGTTTTATTTAATTTGAGGATAAACCAAGGTATGCTCTTTTATTTATTTTAGGATATTCCTAAAGGAATATCTATATGTAATTTTTTCCTCTAGTCCAAGTGGGAGGACAACTCATATTTTGTAATTCCTTTAATAAGGAAAATAGTTTATTCCTCCTTATGAGGATGCTCACACATGGCACACACATAGTACGAATGTGGCACTCATACACATAGGGAGTTACATGCAAACTCCTTCACTCATCTCTACTTAAGAGATATTTCTCCACACACTTAACACTAATTTCTCACTATTCCTACACACAATTTCTCTCATCTTGCATAGTAGTTCTATCATATTGTATTGAGCTTCTTGCTCATATTCTTTCTCTCTCTCTTTTTAGGATTTTCATGCTTCATTCATAATACAGAAAGGGGTTTTTCTTTCTTTTCCCCTTACAAAAATCTCTTGGCTCTTGTTGGATTCTTGGAGTAATATCTTGGTTTTGGTGTTTGATCTTAAATCTCTCTCACATTTGATTTATGGTAAAATCCTTTTTTCACTTCACTTCTTGGATTTTTTTTTGATCTTGTTTCCATTCTCTTATTACTTCTAACATGGTATTAGAGCTACTAATCCTTGTTTAAGTATTTTGTAGGAAGGTGACATTCAAAGGAGCAATTTTTTTCAAGTTTCTCTTATAGATGTAATATTTGTTTGTAGCTCTAACTTGTTTATTTCATTTTTTTTTTCTCTCTAACCCTCTTTGAAAGGCTTGCCGCTAGAGAGTAACTTAGATTTTAAATTTTTTGGGGGGTTTGGTCGGTTCACCACCAAACCCAACTCCTCTTTCTTCATTTCAAGTAGTTTTTTTTTTGCAAGCAGTAATCTAATATTTCTTGCAGGTTTCATCTATCTATTCATTTTCAATTTTCTAAAAATCTTGTGCATGCAAACTATTTCATTTTGTTGCAGGCCTAACTCCATTTTTTTCAGATTTCTCATCCCTTGCATGCATGAGATTTTACCATTTTTCTTGCAAGCATTTCTCATTTGCTTTAGCTTGGTTTAAATCTAACTTTGTTATCGATTTCAAACTATCTATCTTTCATTTATTTCTAACCTTTGTGCTTGTGGGAGATATTTGATTTGTTGCAGGAATTTATCTATTGTTTTATCTATGTTTATCTCTTATATATATTTGTTGTTATAAATCAATCTCTATATTGTTATAAATTAATCTCTATTTTGATAGTACCTCGCTCCATCGCCCATATCTTTTGAACCCGAACATATTAGGAAGATCGCTCTGGTTAGAACCTTAAACTTTGTCCTTAACAACATATTAAGATCTTAGAAAAATCCAACGATTCTTTAAAAATTTATAACCCACATAATATGACTGGATTTTTCTGTCCAAAAAAAACAAATGTCTGTATTTTCTATGCCCTCTCTCAGCATCGTGTTTCCACATGCCAGCCTGCATGATCTCTAGTCTCTATTTATTCTTATTCTTCAGCATACAATCAATTTTTTTAGCTATTCTTAGCATTGTATTCAAGTTTATTTGACTGATTTTTAAATCTATTTGACCATTTTTTAAAAATTAATTTGCTCAAATCTGAAAGTTAAGTTGATATTATATTTAAATGTTAGCTTGGTTTTAAAATCAATTTTTTATATTTGAAAGTTATTTTGATTCTCATTTAAATTCACATTGTTAATTTTAAAATTCAATTTAGTTTATTTTTCATCAAATCCATTCTAGTTTATATTTAACAAAAGCATTGATTAACGTTAATACTTTTGATTTAAAAAAATAGTTTCTATTAATTTGTGTAAATAAATATTAATTAACGTTAATACATTGTCTCTAATACTTTTTTATTCACGATTGCACTCTTAATTCTAATTTTAATCAATTTTCTTTTTATTTTAAAATATTTAATAAAATTTTAATTTTTTAAAGAACTCAATTTGTTTTATTTAAAGCTTACTTAACCTTAGAGTTTTTTTTTCTTGTTCTTTATCATTAGATATTCCCTGTATCTCACTTTTTTCAAGTTCATTTAATCATTTAATCATCTACCCTAATTCCAAAAATCAAGTTAAATAGCTCTAACTATCATCAATGGAAAACACACATCTCATTTATATTTCATTTTAAACATTTACTTCAAGTCTCTATAGATGCCACTATTGAACCAACTATCACTACTGCTCAAATTGTCAAAGATGCATGGAAAGTTCAAAACAAAGAAGCTCTTGGTCTGATTGGTCTTTCAATTATTCCTGACTTATATATATTGATTGGACATTGCACCAAAGCCCATCAAGCATGGACCATTTTGCAACAAACCTATGATAGCTCCATTGGATCACGTAAGATTTAGCTCCATGACAACTTGGAAGACCTCAGGTATATTGACTTTAAAAATATGGATGAATTTTTACTTAAATTTGATGCAATTAAAACTCAATTAAATGGTGTGAATGTTACTTTAAGTGATATTAGATTAATCACTATTATTCTCAAGAAGTGTCTTCCTACAAAGTTTCAACAATTTATTACTAACATTCATTTGCAAATTGCTATTCCTACTTTAGCTCCTCAGTTAAATTATGGCATCTTTCAAAATATTTTACATCAAGAGGAAGCTAAGTTGTTACAATTTGGTACTCTTAGATCTTCTGAACATGCTTTTGTGTCTAAACATCAAAATCAAAATAATAGATCTCATAATCATAATTCTTCTTATAATAATCGTAATTCTCATAATAATAATTATAATCATCATAACCATAATAATAATCCTCATAACAATAACAATAATCATAATAACAATAGATTTAATTCTAGGCCCTCATATAACAATAATGTTAATCACAATAATAATAAATATAATAATCAACAAAATAAGAAACCTCATTGTACTTATTGTGGCAAATATGGTCACCTAACTAATGTTTGTTTTAAAAAAATAAATGATAAGAAGCCTATGAATAAAAATAATCAAAATAACTTCAAATCTCAAGGTAATCAATATCGTTGTGCTTTTACTGCTTGTTTTAAAGCCTCTCATGCCTTAGAATGGATTATTGATAGTGAGGCTTCTCACCATGTTACATCTCATAGAGAAGTGTTTGATTCTTTGCAACCTAATAAAACCACCATACCTATTCAATTAGCTAATAATCATGTTTCAAAGTTGATGGATTTGGTGATGTTAATGTTCCAAATGGAAAATTACACAATGTTCTTTATGTTCTCGAGTTTAAATCCAATCTTCTTTCAGTTGTTCAATTATGTCAAGATTACAAAGTTGAATTTCATAAGGACATGTGTTACATTATTGATCCTAATAATGATCATGTTGTTGCTAATTCTAAGTTGGATCATGATAATTTTTTTAAGTTTTATGAGTTTGCCTCATCAAGGTACTCTTTGAAAGTTAATATTGATTTCAATGTATGTCATGAAAGGCTTGGCCATTTGAATTCTGATTATATTTCTAGATTGCTAAAATCTAACATGGTTGAAGGATTACCACATATTGTTCCATCTAAAATTACATGCACAAGGTGCATGAGTGGCAAAATGAAAAGGGAGCCCTTTCCTCATGGTACTTCATGGAGGGTATCTCATAAGTTACATTTGATTCATAGTGACCTTCTGGGACCAATGGAGAACACCTCCATTGAAGGTTCAAAGTATGCTCTTACCTTTTTTGATGACTTTACTAGAAGAATTTGGATCTATTTCTTGCATAGTAACGATCAAGTTCTTGATATATTTTCTAAATTTCATATGTTTGTGAAAAGGTAATCAGGTTCTAAGCTTCAAATTCTTAGAATAGATAATGGCACTGAATATGTTAAAAATGCATTTTGTTCTTATTTAAGATCTTTTGGTATAAAACATGATCTTACTATTCCTTATACACCACAAAAAAATGGTGTGGAGGAAAGGAAGCATAGAACTATTGTGGAAATGGCTAGATGTGTGTTGCATGCAAAAAATATTCATTACAAGTTATGGGCTGAAGCAATGGCTTGTGCCACTTATCTTCTTAACAGAACTCCTACTAAAGCTTTGCAAGATATAACTCCTGAGGAAGTGTGGTCCGGTAGAAAACCAAACTTACAACATTCAAGAGAATTTTTGGATCTATTGCTTATGTTCACACACCCAAACAAAAAAGGCAAAAAATTGATTCTAAATCTTCTCCATTTATTTTTGTTGGGTATGATGAATTTACTAAAGGTTATAGAGTTTAATATCCTACTACTAACAAGGTGAATATTGCAAGAGATTTTTGCATTGCAGAAAATGAAGTCCAGGATTGCTCCAAAGTCAAAGATGATGAATTTCAAGGAGGAAATATTGATATTGTGGAGGACCAACCTCCTATTCTAAACCCTACTCCTAATGCATCTATTTTTATTCCTACTAGTAATACTAATGATGATGATGATGATGATGATGATGATGATGGTAATAATATATCTACTCCTCATAGTGATAATGTTGATCATGATGATAATGATACTCCTCATAGTGATATTTTTGTTAATTCTAAGAGAAATCCTAAATGGTTTTTAAAGATTTACTTAATGAAGGTGATGATTATATTTCTAGAATGGGTGGTCTTAGACCTAGGAGAGTTAATTATTGTAATTATGTTTTAATGTCTTCTCTTATGAACTCTAATGATCCTCAAACCTTTTCTCAAGCTAAAAATCAACCTCATTGGAAAAATGTTATGCAAGAAGAATATGACACTTTAATTTCTAATAATACTTGGGATTTAGTGCATTTACCTCATGGTAAAAATATAGTTTCATGCAAACAGTTATATAAAACTAAGTTGAATGCCAATAATGAAATTAGTAAGTTTAAAGCTAGGTTAGTAGAAATAGGTTTCTCTCAAATTGATGGATTAGACTATAATGAGACATTTTCCCCTATTGCAAAAATGCCTACCATTAAAGTAGTTCTTGCTTTGGCTTCTAAAATGAATTGGCCTATTCACCAAATGGATGTTAAAAGTGCTTTTTTAAATGGTGATTTGCATGAAGAAATTTATATGTCCCAACCTCCTGGTTTTATTAAAGAAGGTCATGAACATCTAGTATGCAAACTAAATAAATCTATTTATGGTTTAAAGCAATCTCCTAGAGAGTGGTATTCCAAAATTAATGCTTTCTTTATTTCTCAAGGTTTTGAAAGAAGTAAAAATGATCCTAACTTGTATATCAAGCATAGTGAAGATGACATTATTATTATCATTCTTTATGTTGATGATTTGATTCTTACTTCTAGTTCTAACCATTTAATTTTTTATATTAAGTTCCAACTTAACCAAAAATCTCAAATGACTGATTTAGGACTATTACATTATTTCTTAGGAATGCAAATTTGGCAAACCCCTAAGGGTATTTTTGTTTCTCAAAGTAAATATGCTAAAGATCTTCTAGATAGATTTCATATGAATGATGCTAATCATGTTTCAATTCCATGTGAATTAGGAACTAAGTTAATGATAGATATGGAATCTCCATTTATAGATGCTACTCCTTATAGAGAGCTTGTAGGTAGTTTAAATTATCTAACTCTCACTAGACATGATCTATCTTTTAGTATTAGTTTAGTTTCAAGATTCATGTCCAAACATCAACAAACACACTTCAAAATTGCTAAAAGAATATTACGATACATTAAAGGTACTATTAACTTAGGATTATTTTATGATGCAAATTTTGATTTTTCTTTAAGAGGTTTTTATTGATGCAGATTTAGGTGGAGACCCCAATGATAGGAAATCTACTTGTGGGTATACTTTTTCTCTTGGTTTAGGTACTATATCTTGGAAAAGTAAAAAAGATCAATCTATTTCTCTATGTTCTATCGAAGCTGAATACAAAAGTTGGACTCATGCCTCTAAAGAAGCTTTATGGCTTAGAAGAATACTTGAAGATTTGGGTCTACCTCAACAAGAACCTACACCATTATATTGTGACATTCAAAGTGCAATAGCTTTGGCAAAGAATCTAGTTTACCATGCAAAGTCAAAGCACATTTCTCTCTACCACCACTTCATTAGAGAACAAATTGAAGAAAAGAAAGTGTCCCTCATCTATTGCAAGGGTGAAGATCAAGTTGTAGATATTTTGACAAAGCCTCTTTCTAGAGAAAAATTTGAATTTTATTACAAAAATTTGGGTTTGATACCCATTGATATAATCAACCCAAGTAAAGATTAAAGGGGGGTGTTAGAATTTAGTAATCTTTCCTTGGTTTTTTTATTTAATTTGAGGATAAACCAAGGTATCCTCTTTTATTTATTTTAAGATATTCCTAAAGGAATCTCTACATGTAATTTTGTCCTCTAGTCCAAGTGGGAGGACAACTCATATTTTGTAATTCCTTTACTCAGGAAAATAGTTTATTCCTGCTTATGAGGATGCTCACACTTGACACACACATAGTATGAAGGTGGCACTCATACACATAGGGAGTTACATGCAAACTCCTTCACTCATCTCTACTTAAGAGATATTTCTCCACACACTTGACACTAATTTCTCTCTATTCCTACACACAATTTCTCTCCTCTTGCATAGTAGTTCTATCATATTGTATTGAGATTCTTGCTCATATTCTTTCTCTCTCTCTTTAGTCTTTTCATGTCTCATTCATAATACACAAATGGGTTTTTCTTTTCTTTTACCCTTACAAAAATCTATTGGATCTTGTTGGATTCTTGGATACTTAATATCTTGGTTTTGGTGTTTGATCTTGCATCTCTCGTACATTTGATTTATGGTAAAATCCTTCTTGCACTTCACTTCTTGGATTATTTTTTTGATCTTGTTTCCATTCTCTTATTACTTCTAAGATCAATCTAGTTGACTAAACAATGTACTCGATAGTGTTTTGTATGTAGCCTATGAGATAGAAAAGCTGGGAAAAGCCTATGATTTGGTGGACATATTTCAGAAACAATTGTTTATGAATATGAATTAACTACAGAGGGATCAGAAACAAGAAGTTAAGTATGGATCATTTATTGTTTGTTTATACTTTTATGTGAAGAATTTATTCTCGAGCATAAGAAACGTAAATTGGAAAATAGATAGACCAATGATTTATGAGATGAATGAGTATATTTCACAATTAGGAGAGGATTAAAATAAAATTGTGTGGGGATATTTTAAGGAATTCCAAATTAAGATGCAAATATGCTAACGGATACCTTCATTGGTAGTAGAGAAATACAAAGATTCAATATATTTTATTGTAGACACTGATACATGTAGGATCCAACCTGGACAACCAAGAACATATTGGGTACCAGCATTTGGATATGAAGTCATTGAGGATGACATAGTGAGATGTGTGGATCATATCTTAAGTTTACCTATCGAAGGAAAAGTTGAAAGATTTGGAACATATGAAGAAGTATATAATAGAATCACATTGGAAATTAAGAATCATAAGATTATGAAGAAGAAAGAGAAAATGCTAAAGAAGTTGACAACTAAATATGGAGAAAGTGAAGAAGAAATCATTACTTATTTGCAAGAGGAAAAAAATCAAAAAGTGAGGTCACTATAACTCCCTTCCAGACCAATTAAGAAGAAGAGGTCAACACACAATAGAACAATCAAAGAGACACCAACCCTATCTTCTATTCAAGAGATTGAAGAGAATTATGAAGAGGAAACACAATTGAAAACACCAAGTACTATCGGTAGAAAGGTAAAGTAGTTACTAAGAAAGAAGAATATTTAAAAAGGAGAGTCATTAGAAGGAAGACATCACAACCTACAGAGCTAGAACGAAGAACAAAAAGGAGTCAACTGAAAACTCCACCTATAAAGAAGGTACAAACTGAAGTAGAAGAGGAAGATATTGAATCAAAAGAAGAAATATTGTCATGGGGAAAGTGGTCAGGAAGGAAACAATTCAAGATACCAACAAATCCTACAAAGATGACATAGTATATCACAGAAACATGACTAGTTGGGAGAATCAACCCTACAACATTTGCAAAAATTTTGGAAGCAGATAAATAGCTAATTGAATATACAATTATGAAGCATTTTTATGCATACAATAAGTATCCCAAATATATCAAGG
Organism: Chamaecyparis obtusa; assembly: GCA_027943335.1. Taxonomy (NCBI): domain Eukaryota; kingdom Viridiplantae; phylum Streptophyta; class Pinopsida; order Cupressales; family Cupressaceae; genus Chamaecyparis; species Chamaecyparis obtusa. Next base: position 15,223 of record BSBK01002581.1, on the reverse strand, counting down.
ATAATGTACCAAAGGAACTATATGAAACATTACTTGTAAGATGGAATTAGAAATATCATAGTGTTGAGGAAATAAGGAAAAAGGTATTAAAGCAACTCACTGCACATTTATTAGACAATGACAAAGAAATCTACATAGAAAAGCATAAAAGAGCATTTAGAATGAAGACACTAACATCTATGGTGTTAGTTAATGAAGAACCAAAGTTGGAACATGAAATTGCACAGTTATGGAAGAAGATGTTGAACAAAGAGAAAAATGAAGCCTATTCAGAGGGAGGACTGTCATAAATTGATGACTCATTTATTGTAAATGAGTTAATCGGTAATGCACCTAGTGCAACCGATATGTAGACAAATAAAGATGATGTAATTATTGAAGATATTACTACTGAAATGGAGAAAGAGGAGGCACCACTTCAGATGCCAAAATAAAAAGAGACTGAAAAGGTTGACACATTTGTTAACACATCTACTGATCAAAGATCACTGGCAACCGATGAAGATGGGAAAAACTAACAAGACACTGTATTAGTAGCATAACAAGTAGAGTTAACTGAGCATACACTGCAAAGTACTAAAGAAATATTGCAGGAGATGCATAAGAAAGAAGAAGTATTAGGAATCACTGAGAAAAACCCCATATCAACTAAATAAAAACACATACCAATTAAATAATTAACCAACAAAGAGGTATCATCTAAGAAGAAACAAGAGACTGAGGATACCTGAAGTAAAGAAAAAGAAAAAGTGATACCAATAAACATGAGAAAACATCCTAGGTACCAATTGAGTTAGGTAAAGAAGAATCAAAAAAAAAAAATGACAAGGATGAGAAGAAAGAGAAAGAGAAGAAAGATGAATACAAGAATAATGATGATGACAAAGATAAAGATGTTGATAAGGAGCAAAATTAATCCAAAGGAAAATGAAAGCATGAGGATATCAACAAAGATGAAGATGATGAAGCAGATAGTGATGACCCCCAATTTGAGATACTAAAGCAAGATCTAAGGAAAATGAAGAAGAATAAAGATAAAGAAGAATATGCCAGAGTGTTACACTTAAAAGAAAAGTTGGATAAGAAAAAGGCCAAGAAGATAAGGAGAAGAGTTCTTAACAAAATACAAAACATATTTGAAGAATTAATGCCATATGTAAATGTTGATGAAGACAAATCACCGGAGTAGAAGTTAAAGGTATAAATTGATCAAATCACTGGATCTAGAATTGATTTGGAGCAACATATCACTCATGAAGAAACTAAGAAATTAGAAAATCAACTTGTACAAAAGTTATTGACAAAGATAGCAGTTTTGAAAGTTGAATTGTCAAAGGCTATTGAATTTTTGAAAGGAATTTTGTCAAAGGCAAAATCTATGTACAATAAGTTATGTAATATTGTTGAATTCACCAAGGATGTAGATAGTAAGATTACCGAAGCCCATAATGAGCTAGTGCAGTATATCAAAAACCTACAGACGAAAACAAAAATTTTTGTAGAGTATTTAACAAAGTTGAGAGAATTATTTTCAAAGGAATAGGATTTTATAGTAGATAAAGATAGGTTACATATGAGGATTTTGGAGCTACAAGCTATCATTACACCTCAAATAGCTATAATTTAGGCCAATATAGAAGAAGCAAATAACATTGTATAAATACTAGAACTTAGTTTTGTAGACAAATTAGAAGAGATAGCATCTGATTTGAACAGACATATAATTGGTTTAACTGCATTGAAAGATTCATGGAACACTATTTTGCAGAATCTAGGAGACAAGTATAAGTTCATCGCAAACAAACTATAGAACCTGTGCACCTTGACAAGCATATATATAATTTGGAATTGATTTCCAAAAAAGGGGGAGAGTAAGGAGAAGTAAGGAGAAGTAAGCACAAAAAAAATAAGTAAAAAAAAGAAAGAGGAGAAAATTATCATAGGGGGAGAGACTGACAACAAAGATATCGCCAGAACAATTTTGAAGATTTATAGAAGAATCAAAGTTTTTGCCATCAGTTCCAAAGGGGGGGATTCTTGGAAATCTAAGGATAAGTTTTTTCATTGATGTCAAGGTAAAGGATTTATTGAAACTCTAAAGGAGTTATCAGAACACTAAATGAGTTATCAAATATATAAGACAAATATCTGAGTTAGTTATTAGAAGTTGTTAGTTATCAAATAGAGGGAAAATAAGTATTGTAGATGACAAAAGGAAATAGAGAAAATGGTTTTTGGATGAGATTGAGATGAAGGAACCCTAATATCTAAGATCATGATTATATGGTTCAATGAATAGAATCATATAAAAGATAAGAAGAGAGAACGAAAAATAGATATCAGCCAAGAACAAGTAGCAAAGGAAATAAAGAATTTGAAGGCAGAGACGAAGAGCATAAGGGATCTAAAAATATTTGGAGGAAAGAACATGTAGGTCAATTATCTTGTAAGGAATCCTAACAAAGTTTCTACAAGGTATCATAAATCCCTTAACTGGGTAGTATCTCACAAGACTTTAGAAGTTCCTTATATGAAATTTTTGTAAATCCTTTAACATGATGAATGTCGTATAGGTAGGATAAAATATATTAACAAATTATTCCTAAAAAGACTGTAGATACATCTAACCATGTATCAGTCACTCGTAATTGGGTGAGTCACTTAGAAAGTGACATATTGTAGCCTTAACAGGCAAAAGTTTTTAGCTACAGTGAAGAGTTGTGGGTACCATCCCCACTGAAGTTTTTTCCTCTAACCTAGGATTTCTACGACACTAAAAATCTGTTTTATGCGTGTGTGAATCATTGCATGAGTTACTTTTATTTACTTTATGTTTTTTCAATTACAACATATCGGTAATACTGAACATACTATCGACAAACTAGGAATGAAACTACATATTTGAGATTGAAAGTTTTAATTGATGCAAATGTTTAAGTACTGATTCACCCCCCCTCTCAGCACCTAATCTTTCCAATCAACAATTCCTTTGCATCAACTGGACTCTCAAATAGAAAAGATTAAGTTAGGTCATATGTGTTTGTAGTTAACTAGGATATGACATATGTAGTATGATAGTATAGGGATAGTCTAATACACCTAAGCCCTTGGAAAGGACATGGTGAGAACATGCAAAGAATGTGCTCCATAATCATATGTACATAACCATGGTTAAATAATAAACATGTGGTATCATGCACTAAAGTAACTAAAAAACACACCATATTACAAAAATAATGCCCTAGTGTACACCAATCAAGACACACCAAGATATAGATAGATCAAGGCTTTAGTAGGCGTAGTGCTAGGACATAAAGATGAAATCAAAGAAAAAAACCTCATGAGTAAGAGGTCATTTAGCATGCATTTCTTTCCAAAAAATTATATCTCAAGATGATGGTGGATTGACTAATTGATTGTGCCAGTATTAGAGGGATACATCAATAAGTCATGGATTGATGATGAAAGGTCGCAATAAGATAGGCAATAGGTGTGGGAGCAAATGAAAACTACAAAAGAAGATCTCAATATTTGATTTGATGAAAACTATGTAGATGAGTTATATCTATATATGTATATATATTTATATGTGTATATATGTATATATATATATACATGTATATATATATATATACATATATATATATACATACATATATATATATACATACATATATATATATATATATATATATATATGTATATAGATATATACATATATATATGTATATATACATATATATGTATATATGTATATATGTATATAGATATATACATATATATTATGTATATATGTATATAAGATATATACATATATATATGTATATATGTATATAGATATATACATATATATATGTATATATGTATAGCTACATACATATATATATGTATATACATACATATATATATGTATGTATATATATATATATGTATATATGTATATGTATATATAACATATATATATATATTATATATATACATATATATATATATATATACATATACATACATATATATACATATATACATATATATATATGTTATATATATGTATATATATATATATAAATACATACATATATATATACATATATACATATATATATGTATACATAGATATATGTATATACATATATATATATATATATACATATATATATATATATATATATATTACTATATATATATCTATATATATCTATATATATATATGTATATATGTATTATATATATATATATGTATGTATATATATATGTATATATGTATGTATATATATATCTATATATATGTATATATGTATATATATATATATGTATGTATGTATGTATATATATATATATATGTATATATATATATGTATAATATATATATATATATATACTATATAGTATACTATACATACATATATATATATATATACATGTATATATAAGTATATAAATCACATAAGTACTCTATATATATACATGTACTATACTATATATGTGTCAGACACCTAAAAATCCTTTAGAAAATAAAAGTATTTTATTTTTTGAAAAATCCCTGATGACATCACATTTGTCTAATTAATTATCTTATTTAATTAATTAATTATTTATGTCCATTAAATCCCTTTATCTTAATTAAAAACATTTAATTAAGAAAATCCCCTCCCCAAAAATGTTTAAATCTTATTTAAACCATTATTCTCCTTATTTATTAATTATTTAATTAATAAATTGACAAAAAATCCCAAAATAAAATATAATTTATTTATTTTTTGACCAAAACTTGGCCAATTTCCTTAAGACCCACTAACCTCTTCCAAAATCTTCTAATCCTTCTTTAATTTTGATTAAAGGCTAATCCCATCTTTTCTAACCCTAATCCCAACTCAAAATATTTAATTAAGATTAAATATTTATTTTTCATATTTATTAAATATATTTTAATAAATATTCCCAAAACCAAAAGCCTTTGGAATGAATAAACATTTATTCCATAAAACCTAAGAAAACTCTAGGACTCTTCTAGAAACTTCTCAACCCAACCTCTTCACCCATCCTAATCCTAATTCCTCCCTTAACCTTGTCACATTCCCTAAACAAGGTTAGCCAACTCTTAAGCTTACCCCCAAAGTCAACAAAGAGGGCTCCCCTTTTTGAAATGCATTGAAGGCATTTAAGGCCTCCTTATCCCTCTTACATGCATTTATGGTGCATTTAAGAAGCCCCTCACCCCTTTCTTACACCCTTTGACCTTAGGGCACATTTCCCAAATTGTGCACATTCCTCCCATCTTTCAATCCAATGCCCTTGTGACACTTGTCACAAGGAGGTGATCCCTAAACTAGCACAATCCATGTGCTCCCCTTTGAGTGAATCTTAGCCTCTCTTAAGGATTTCAATCCTGGCCACTCATTCTTCCTTCCAAATTCTATAAATACCCCTCCTTTCAAGAGCAAAATCAATTAGCTTACTTTCATTCTCATGCACTGTTATGATGCCATTTTCATGTTAGATCTTAGCAAATCATTCTAATTTAGTTTACTTTCAAGCATTTTTAGCTCATCATAGCTTAGTAATAATGGATTAACATAGCTTTTCTTATTGTTTTGCATAGCATAGCATCATATCACATCTCTAATTTGGTCTAAAATCAATCTTAGATTCCTCATCATGTAGCTTAATCTTCATTAAAGCATTTTTGGATCCTTGAGGCCTTAGGGGCAAATCAGGTGTTCTATACCTATTTTTGTGCCATTTTGGGGTTTTCATGAGCTTCCAAATCATCCTAAATGCATTTAGAGTATGATCCAAGTGCTTAGAGAGCACACCCACATCCCCCTTATCAGAGAAAATCAAACAGTGCTTGGGTTGCACCTGTTTTGGCTCAATCTGAGGTGGCTAGCTTAGAGTTTCCTTGTTATTGTTTTGATTGTATGCTAGATTAAACTCTTAACGTTTGATTGATTTGAGCCTTTCAAAATAGATAACAGGTACCTTTGAAAGCCTTGCTCACATTCTGGCATGCCCGGTGGGACCAAAACCACAATCATTTTGATGAGATTATACTTTATATTCTTGTATTTACAGGAAAACAAATGAAATGTCACCTTCAAGCAATTAAATGTCACCTACAACAATTAAATGTTGCCTTCAAGAAAAGAAATGTCACCTTCATGAAAAGAAATGTCACCTACACACAATACAGTCACGCCTTCAAGCAATTAAATCACGCCTTCAAGAAATCAAATCACGCGTACAGACACTGTTTTAACGCCTGGTTACTGGCAGATTTCTGCCAGCGATAACTTCTATTCTGCCTCTACTTCTTCTTCTGCCACCTGCATGTAATTAAATCACACCTTCGAAGAAAGAAATCACGCCTTTGCATAGTTATCTGTCACCTGTAAAGGTACAGAATGTCACCTGTAAGAACGAAATGTCACCTCTGCACTTTCCAATGTCGCCTATAAGCTGGACAGTGTCACCTTTTGGTGTTTTTCTGTCTAGGACTGGATTTATTTTTTATTTTGCAAAAGGTCAAACTCAATCTTGAATGAAACTAAAGGAAAGAACTTAGGTCCTAAAGTGTCATTGTCATTTTGAAAATCAAACCCAATCTCGAATGCACTAAAGGGAACGAACACTCTATTCCCTCTCTTGTTTCAGATTTCAAAAGAAAGTAAATGAACACAATCTTGAATGATCTAAGGATAAAACAAAGCACAATTTTCAAAGTTCCTAAATCAACTCGCAAATATCAATCTTGAATGCCCAAAAGGAAAGAACTTGCAAACGGTCAAATCATTTACGTTTTGAGGAAAAGAACAAATCAAAATCTAAACACGCGTGTCTTCATTTTCAAAAGTTCAAACATCACTTAATCAATTTGAAAAAAAAGAACAACTTTCTTGATGTGCATCTAGGAGCTTTACATTTTTTGTATAATCCTTGTTAAAGTAAAGCAACGTAGAACATTTGAACTCGGACAAGTTCACTTGTTCTACTTTTAGTGAGGCCTGTCCAGGGAGAAAAGTGCTTCCTCCTCGGAGAATGACCTCAAACCGGTATCCCCCCCCAGCCGGTATATAAATAAAGTGAAGGCAAAAAGTACTCAATTATATCTTCTAATTGCCGGGGCGTCTTGTGCCAAATACAAATGTCTGGGGAAAGGTAAAATATTCCTCCCCCAGCGTTGTTGGCTAGGCTCTTAAGTGAGTCACAGGCGGTCAGCATAACCGGGTATGGAGACTCTGCGGAACTACTAAAAACCTGATAAAATAGAGGCTACCCTATCTACATCCGAAAGTATCAAAATCCTTGTGCAAGGACCGATTCCAAGGGGTTTACCGGGTCGCCTCAAGATTACTCACCATTTGTATTCCCCTTTTAGGGGGGTACCAAGCTATGGGCAAGTGATTTTGATACTCACCTTCCTTAGGTAGATCTGCTTGAAAGTGCTTGACAGTCAATACTCCATGAAAAACACTTGTTGGAACATACACTTTCAAAAGCTTTATCAGAGTCAGTCATCCTGTTTGTATCCCGCAAGGTTGCTTTGTCCCTTGCGGAGATTGCTTTTTCAAAAATTTTTGTTGAAATCTATCCTTTGCCATTGGAAAACATCAAACTGATCTACAACTTGGTTCAAAGATACTCAAAATAGCCATGTCAGTCCAAATCCTCCCAAAATCCAAAAAATGTCCAAAGCTTTCAGAATCTCAAATCATGGTCTTCCAGTCATATTCAATCCAGTCTTGTCATCCTTTCCTCCTATCCTAGGTTAGCAAAGTCATCTTGGTCATCCCCCATCCCCTTGTCTTTCTTCCTCTAGAGTCAGTCTTCTTCCAATCTTAAGCCAAATCCAATCCTAGTCTTATCCTGTCAGTCATTCCAATCTGAGTCTTAGTCTTCCAATCCATGTTCATCCTTCATTCCTATCCAACTCATCCACAAGTCAGCATGTCTCAAAACTATTATGATGAGTTTGGTTATTATGTCTCTCCCCTCAATCCATCCTATCCCAAAGATGATGAAAGCCTTGTAGATCACGATGCATATTTTGAAAAATCTTAGCAAGTTTGTTCCAAACATCCCCCAGCATCCAATCATTCCTCCAAAATATCCTATCATGCCTTCACGCTTATCCACTAGCACTCCCTTTCATGTCCTTGGCAAGGCAAATCCATTATCTTATCCATCCACACCTTATCCCTATCTTAAACCTACGCATCCTCCATATGCATCCTTCATACCTCCATCTCCTTCTATGGTCATATCCCAATCACCACCATTCCCTCGAAACACTTCATGCTACTTCCCTTATCTAAAACCTCCATCCACTCATCTTCCAAATCACCCCCAAATCCAAAATCCTAGTCTTCCCATCCTTTATCCGAACCCTCCATCTACTTATCCTCCAAATCATTCTCAAAACCAAAAACCAAGTCTTCCAATCCTTTCTCCCAACCCACCATCCTCCAACTCCTCATCTACACCGTCATCCCCTCAAGAAAGTTCACAATCTTCCACCCCATCTTCATATGAGAACTATCCTAGCTCTCCATCTCCTCCACATTCCAATCCTTCTTCACCATGAAAGTTTCCAAGGAGTTTCACAAGGAAGCCAACAACAAATCCCACTCCTAAAGTTGAAGATCCAAACCATCTCAAAACTTCATGTGAAGCCATCATTGATGAGGCCCCATCCATCGCTCCCATCTATCATCTATCTTCCATACATTGATCCTCTTCCATCTCCTAGCATCATTGAGTCCTTTCCATCTGAAGTTTTCATCCAATCCCCACCAACATCACCTCCTCCTAGTATTATCCAAAACATATCTGATGAGCCTCATGAGTTCACCCTTCTTCCTACCATCACAATTATGGAACCTTCCATCCTTTCATCCATACCATCTAAAAATTTCTTCCTTCTTCCAGACATCACAGCTACAAAATCTCCCATCCTTCCATCCACCCCATCTGAAGAGTCCATCCATACATCCCCCAACATTCTATCCACACAAATCCTACCATGTCAAGATCTTTCCCAAAAGCATGTTGAAATACTCGCAGAAGAAAATCAAGATCCAATCCCTTCACTTCCCTCATCACATGTTCTATTGCTTCCATCACCCCCAATCCAAAATCCTACAATCCTAGATTCCTCTAATCCAAGATCCTATCATCCTAGTTTCTCCATCTGAAGATTCATTACTATCCCCCAATCCTAGTCAAAATCCCACCATCCTATCCTCTCCTCTTGAGGATCTTCCAAACCAAACTATCCCACTGCCATCATTCTATCCTCTTGGATCACTTACATTTGTTAGAGGTAACCCACTTGAAGCAGAAGCAATAAGTTCCATGTCTTCCATCAGGGAACCATAAATTGGGATGTTTATCATATTCCCCAAGTCAAAAATATCCTTGTTTGGATAAAATGCTCAAAAAATGGAATTATCAAGGCAAAGGCCTAGGCATCCATGAACAAGGAAATCTGGAGCCTATCCAAGACAAGAAACATCCAAAGTTATGTGGCAATGGTCACACATTAGAAGAAGACACTTCCTCCAGAAAGGTTGGTACAACTAAAGCTAAATTCAAGCATCCTTCCAAACCCATCATCACATCTCCCAAAGCATACAACGTCATTCCTCCTCCTCCATCGTTACAACCAAAGACAACCTATCACATTCCTCCTTCATCCTCCAAATCCATTTTGGGTCCCTAAGTCCTGAAATCTTCTAGCACATATCCTCTACATACCCAATCCATTTTGGGACCCTACATCCCAAAATATCATCCCCCATCTTATCCTACTCAATCTTTCATCCAAAATACAAGCATCCCTAGTCGGGATCAACAAAGGCACCTTCCCACATATCCTATCTACCAATCTCCTTCCATCTCTCCATCCATATTTCCTCCATCCCGCAACATCTCCTCGTATTCACTCCGATGCTCCCCCCAATTTGGATGCCATATCCAATATGAATAAAAGGAAATATCCACATAGATCTAAGGATTGTCATGTCCAGTCTAAACAACATGGTCAACCAAAGCAAAATCCAATCAAGCAATCCAAAGCATCCCAATGGCCGCAAAGGCCCAACAAAGCAAAAGCAAAATCTGATGCATACCAATGGCCACAAAGGCCCACCAAAGCTAAAGCAAAAATGATGTGGATCCCAAAGCAAAAAGATGTAATGCATCTAAAAAGGAAACATCTACAATGGCATCCAAAGTTGCTAATCCCCCAGCTATTCAGTCTTCTCCCTCATCTCCTAAATCTATTTTGGGTCCCAAAGATTCAAAATCTCTTAGTGTAAATCCTCCATCACATTCACCTCTATCTTCCACATCCTATCCGCTTCATCCACCTTCCTCACAACATGTGCCAATGTTGGTCCTGACAACATCTCCCTATCATGATCACTTTCCATCTTTCCATCCAAACAATTTCTACCACCATATATCCCATCTACCCCATCCAATCTGTGCTTTTGCATAAATTCCTCCATCCTAACAAAGTTGTACCAACATCCCAAGCACATTAGAAAGATCAGTGAAGAAAGTCAGTGACAAATCAGAGAAATCAGCAGGTCAGCAAAATCAGAAAATGTCAACAACAAGTCAGAAGATCAGTGAAGAAAGATAGCAACACATCAAAAATATCAGAAGGTCAGCATCTAATCAGCGAAAAAATTAGAAAATCCATAAAAATTGGAAAAAATCAAGAGAAAAGTAAAAAAAAAAAAAAGGAAAAGAAAAAGAGAAAAAACATTTGTCCTATGGTGAAAACTTGGCAATTCAAGCGCCTTGGACAAAGTACCATGGTGAAACCTGGCAAACAGGCATCATGCGTAGGCTTCCTCCCCCCAATTCCTTTCTGCAGTTGGGGGCCATTCCCTTCTTCCATCTTATCCAACATCTCCTCCATCCCATTTGTCTGTCGCTTCCTTCATCCTCCTTTTTGGATCTTGATGACAAAACAAAGACTACCAGGTATACATGCTTTTGGGCACCTTCTTGGCATCCATCACACCTTTCAACTACGTATCCTCTATCCAATCCATTTATCCTATCTTCCATCTACTTTCCTCATCCTCTTGTCAGCATATCTTCCATCCAATCGTACCCCCATCCTACTGCCTCTGAATAAATGAACTATCCTAAGCAGGGGGGCATCTTATTCCCTGGTGACATATTCCTTGGAGACTATCTTTTATCCAAAATCTTCCATCTCCCAAATCCTTAAGCAAATCCACCATCCAATCCTTGAGCATTCCTCTATCCAGATTCCTCAGCAGTTCCTCCAACATCCATCTTTCAATCCTCAAGCAAATCTGCCATCCAATCTCCCCAAGCATTCCTCTATCCAATCTTCAAGCAAATCTGTCATCCAAGTCTCCTAAGCAGTTCCTCCATCCAAATCAAAAATCTTCCTCCATCCAAATCTCCTAGCAGTTCCATCATCCTCATCCTAAGCATTTCTTCCATCTTTCCATCACCCAGTATCTTCCCTTGTCATTGGTATCTAGCTATAGGCTACCTTTCATGCAATCCAATGTCATTCATCCATATCCAACCATTCATAGCAGTCTTCTAGCAATCTTCCAATCCTCTCCACATCCTCTAGCTATCCAACATCCAAGATTAAGCCAATCCATCCAATCCAAATCCTTAGTCTTGTAGCAAGCCTTGATCTCAATCCAATCATCATCGTTGGGATATGTCCTTCCCAAATCTATGTCATTTCAGGGACACATCTTCTGTCAGTCTATCTTGGCTTTCCAGCCCAACTGGGGCATCATCTTGCATATCTTTGGAGCTTTAGCTTCATCCCCAAGTTCTTTGTACATCCTAATCCTAAGTCTTGTACCATAGCATCAGTCGTGTCTCCACCTAAACTCATTTGTACATATGTGTCTTTAGGTCCCATCCTTTGTGTCAGTCAGCCCTTGTCGCTATCTTGTTATACATATCCTTGTTAGTCCTACATCAGCATTTGATCAGAACATCTTGTCCTACCCAGCCTCGCACTTCAGCAACATCAATTGTCAACTATCCTCGATCATCGTGACTATCTTTGAACTGCATCATTTGCCAATCAGCAACACAACATTCTCCCCATCAGCATCGGGTCCGCACAGATGTATGCTTCTATTTTGTCTGACCTAAGCCTAATCACGGTCCCCCTCATTTGTATCCTCCCTGTCTGACTTAATCTTCCACCAAGCACACCAAGTCCGTGTCCATGTATCCTTCCACATGTTCAGACCAATCTTCCCGCCATCAATCAAATCAAATCTCTCTCCTTGGCAAAGGTTGTCTTTTGGAGTTATCATTTTGGCCTTGGATTTTGTCCTTTGGGTCTTGTTAATCTTTTACAGCTTCTCGTTGTTCTCTACTCAAAGTCACCACGATCCTTTATATCATGGTGCACTGCGAATGAGGATAATCTGGGGCAAGGTCTTTTGATCTTTTGCTTCTGCCTGTGAGACAGTCCTGTGTTTGTGGTTTCTTCAGCATCGTTTCCACCATGCCTCCTTCGGGTTTCATGCGTGACGCTGGGGCAACCCTGCGTGTCTTTTTAGTGTCAGTCCTATGCAACACTGGTGACAAAGGCCTCGTAATCCCAGTATCCTTGGCAGGTCTCTAGCATTGCTATATTAAACTAGGTTGTGCTCTCTAAAAGATCTAAAGCATGGAGCTTCCCCAAATCCCCCTGCATCTTGCATCATATAGATTAATCTTGCATCCTCATATAGCTGCATCCTGCATTTTGCATTCCATCTCATCTTGCATTCACCCATCTTTGCTCTTGGAAGCTTGGTAATTTATCTCCCCTACTTCCTCAGTCGTTCCTTCTCTGTTTCCTTTCGACAAAATTCCACAACGTTTATTCCTTGTGTTATTTTCTCGAGGGGGCACAATCTCTTATTCCTCTAAATTCTAGCCTTGGGCATCTTATTTTCTTGTCTTTGAAGCCATGCCACTTGCGGCATCACATCAAAGAGGGGCAAAATGTAGACACCTAAAAATCCTTTAGAAAATAAAGTATTTTTATTTTTTGAAAAATCCCTGATGACATCATCATTTGTTAATTAATTATTTAATTAATTAATTAATTTATTTTTATGTCATTAAAATCCCTTTATCTTAATTAAAAACATTTAATTAAGAAATCCCTCCCAAAAATGTTTAAATCTTATTTAAACATTATTCTCCTTATTTATTAATTATTTAATTAATAAATTGACAAAAAAATCCTAAAATAAATTATTTATTTATTTTTTGACCAAAACTTGGCCAATTTCCTTAAGACCCACTAACCTCTTCCAAAATCTTCTAATCCTTCTTTAATTTTGATTAAAGGCTAATCCCATCTTTTCTAACCCTAATCCCAACTCAAAATATTTAATTAAGATTAAATATTTATTTTTCATATTATTAAATATATTTTAATAAATATTCCCAAAACCAAAAGCCTTTGGAATGAATAAACATTTATTCCATAAAACCTAAGAAAACTCTAGACTCTTCTAGAAACTTCTCAACCCAACCTCTTCACCCATCCTAATCCTAATTCCTCCCTTAACCTTGTCACATTCCCTAAACAAGGTTAGCCAACTCTTAAGCTTACCCCAAAGTCAACAAAGAGGGCTTCCCTTTTTGAAATGCATTTAAGGCATTTAAGGCCTCCTTATCCCTCTTACTTGCATTTATGGTGCATTTAAGAAGCCCCTCACCCCTTTCTTACACCCTTTGACCTTAGGCACATTTCCCAAATTGTGCACATTCCTCCCATCTTTCAATCCAATGCCCTTGTGACACTTGTCACAAGGAGGTGATCCCTAAACTAGCACAATCCATGTGCTCCCCTTTGAGTGAATCTTAGCCTCTCTTAAGGATTTCAATCCTGGCCACTCATTCTTCCTTCCAAATTCTATAAATACCCCTCCTTTCAAGAGCAAAATCAATTAGCTTACTTTCATTCTCATGCACTGTTATGATGCCATTTTCATGTTAGATCTTAGCAAATCATTCTAATTTAGTTTACTTTCAAGCATTTTTAGCTCATCATAGCTTAGTAATAATGGATTAACATAGCTTTTCTTATTGTTTTGCATAGCATAGCATCATATCACATCTCTAATTTGGTCTAAAATCAATCTTAGATTCCTCATCATGTAGCTTAATCTTCATTAAAGCATTTTTGGATCCTTGAGGCCTTAGGGGAAAATCAGGTGTTCTATACCTATTTTTGTGCCATTTTGGGGTTTTCATGAGCTTCAAATCATCCTAAATGCATTTAGAGTATGCTCCAAGTGCTTAGAGAGCACACCCACATCCCCCTTATCAGAGCAAATCAAACAGTGCTTGGGTGCACCTATTTTTGGCTCAATCTGAGGTGGCTAGCTTAGAGTTTCCTTGTTATTGTTTTGATTGTATACTAGATTAAACTCTTAACGTTTGATTGATTTGAGCCTTTCAAAACAGATAACAGGTACCCTCGAAAGCCTTGCTCACAATATGTATATATATATATATATATTTATGTATATGTATATATATATATATATATATATATATATATGTATATATATATATATATATATATATATATGTATATATATATATGTGTGTGTGTGTATATATATATATATATATATGTATATATATATATGTATATATATATGTATATATATATATGTATATATATATATATGTATATATATATATATATATATATGTATATGTATGTATATATATGTATGTATATGTATGTATATATATATGTATATATGTATATGTATATATATATATAATATATATATATATATATATATATATATATATATATACATGTATATATATATGTGTATATATATATACATGTATATATATTATGTATATATATATATACATGTATATATATATATGTATATATACATACATACATACATACATACATACATACATATGTATGTATGTATGTATATATATATGCATGTATATATATGTATATATGTATATGTATATGTATATATATGTATATGCATATGTATATATAAATATGCATATGCATATGCATATGTATATGTATATGTATATGTATATATATATTTATATTTACACACATACACATACACATACACACGCATATGCATAAGGACCACAATTGACCATATGTCTTCAAAATTGTTTGAGTATGAAGCAAGGGCCACAA